>CAWUFW010005412.1:0-183439 GCA_963921515.1 Calotriton arnoldi
ATGCCCTAAATTCTTTCACAGCACTAACCATAATTTCTATGGCAAAATTGAACCCCATTCATTTTGTTCCTTTTTTTTTAAATTAAATTGTTTTAGTGTTACCAGTTTGTCCCAACCAAGATGGCTTACAGGTGTGCCATACTTTTGTCATAAGCAAGGCTGTTAGCTGTCTCTAGTTGTTCTTTAGAACATCTCTGGGAAGCTGCAGGTAGTCTGATGCACAAAGGCATCAACTGGCAGGCTAAAGCTCCTGCTGAAATATATGCACAGGAAGATATTTGAGATCACACTTGAAACATGTCCTGGCTTTTCTTTCCAGAGCACTAACCATAATTTCTATGACAAGATGAACCCCATCATTTTGTTCCTTTTAAATTAAATGTTTTAAGTGTTACCAGTTTATTCCAATCAAGATGGCTTCAGGTGTGCCAACTTAGGTCATAGTAAGGCTGTTAGCACTCTAGTTGTTCTTTAGAACACTCTAAAGCTGCAGAACATAAAAGGAATCAACTGACAGTCTCTGCCCTTGTTGGATGTACATGTTTTACTGAGAATGTCAGACTTCATTCTCACATGACTGAGAAAGATAATGTGAATTTACAGAAAATATGCTCTCATTTTAGCTTCTGAGCACCTTCCAAAACTGTATGACAAGCATGTGAAAATAGTTTTCTCAAACATGAGTCATGATATCCCAGCAGAAGGTTTTTCACAGGGTAAAATCACCTAGAACACACCACAATTCCTGAAATTAGTATGGTACCATCAACAAAATGAATTCTAATGTAACTAAAGTCTGTTATCACCCTTTATAGTTCTCCTCTTTGGTAACCCTCAAAATCTTCGATTCACTACATGTAGCTATTCACAAACCCATGCAGCCACTTACACAGCAACAGACAGACGGATACAGACATTCACCCAGTTTAGTCACTAACCCATGCATTCAGTAAGATACGTTAAATCACTCACTTATAGAGTCAGTCACGCACCTACTAAATCATCCATACAGACACTTACACACCCACTCATTCTTCAATACGTCTTTTCCTATATATATTAAAAATATTTAAACTTTACAGAAACACAAAGTCACTGGATGATGTCATCAGTGATGACATCACTGATGACATCTCAAATGACATCAGTGATGTCACTGACCATGTCATGAGTGATGTAATATGTGACGTCATCAGCAGTGCATTGCGGGCGTGAGTTATAGTTAGCTGGACTAACTATAACGGGGAATTTCACGGGTTTTGTACGAGTGCAATGTCCAAGTAACTATAACTGTCCCTAAAACCTATGGTTTTTTCAGTGAATATATATATACATATATATATATACACACATATATATATATATATACATATATATATATATACACACATATATATATATACACACATATATATATACACACATATATATATATATACACACATATATATACACACATATATATATATATATACACACATATATATATATATATACACACATATATATACACACATATATATACACACATATATATATACACACATATATATACACATTATCTACTGGCGGTCGCCAGTAGATAGTTATAGTTACAACCTATTATCCATAGGAAATCCGCGACATTCTATTTGAAATAACTCTCTTGCCGGTTGACGTATCTTCGCGAAATTTTCAAACTTTGTGGCCCGCTCCGGTCCGCTCCTACCCTGAAAGTCTCGGGGATTCGTCAAGCGGGGACCGAGAAAAAGGGGGTCCCAAAACGCGTTTTCCCCATGCACTTTTCCATAGGAAACTTTAGACACGGCTACAGCCTGAACTGCTGAACGGAATTACACCAAATTTGGCAAAGAGGTAGTTCTTGGTTCAGAAAGAACCCTTTTGTTAAATGGTGTAAATCCGTTCAGTAGTTGCTGAGAAAATGAAAAGTAAAAAGTTAGTGATATCTATGGCCGAGTAGGGTCCGCGTACCCTCAGCGCACCCTGCGCGCACCGTCCCGATCACGAGCTGCATGTTAATTGGCTGTCAGCTGGCTGTCAACATTCCGATTCAGGAAATGTTGGCAGCCATTTTGTCCTCGGTAGAACCGAGGGACAGAAACAAGTGCGCAAAGCGCACAAAGGGGGCAGGGTAGAAACACCCTGACCCCTAAGTTTGCTCAGGGGGTCCCACAAGGACCCCCTGGGCAAAAAACAAACAATTTTTTTAAAAATCGGCAGGATGCGTTCAGGGTGCGCGAATCCTGCCGGAAAAAAATCGAGCGCGGTCTCCCGCGCTCGATAGTAATTGGCCCCGGGTGGCCCAAGTCCCGGGGGCATGGTGGGGGGGTTAATTTTATGTGTGGGGGCCACAAAGGGCCCCCAAGCCCCGGGGACCGCCACCCCCGGGGCTTTTTTTAAATGGTGCGGGAGAGCTCTGAGCCCTCCCGCAGCCCCGGGGACCACCACCTCCCGGGGCTTTTTTTTTAAATTAAAAACCTGTGTGGGGGCTCCAGCCCCCACACGCCCCGGGACCGCCACCTCCCGGGGCACTAAACATTTAAATATGGGGGTCCGTTACGGAGCCCGGGGACCACCACCTCCCCGGGGCTGTGACCTGAATGGGAGGGGGCCGCGCGGCCCCTCCTGGAGCCCTTGATGGCCCTGGGGACCACCACCCCCAGGGCCGGCTCCTGCAGTGTCCCGGGGTGCCTACCCCCGGGACACTGTAGTTTGCTATGGCAGGACGGGAGCCTCGCGGCTCCCGTCCTGTCATTGCAAACTGCTTTGGAAGTGGAAGAGAGAGCAGGAAACCTGCTCTCTCTTCCAATATCCAAAGCCGATTGCTTTCCACATGGGGAGCTGCATCTTAGCAGCTCCCCATGTGTAAAGCAATGCCGGCTCCCAAGGGACGCGGGAGCCGGCGGGACTGTGGGGGCTTGGGGACCCCCACAGTCCCCAACGGAGAGGGCCAGCCCCGGGGATGGGGTCCCCGGGGCAAGTAGTGGCCCGGGAGGGAGGCCACGCGGCCCCCTCCCCAAAGTTTAAAAATAATTAAATTTAAAAAAAAACGGAAAGGCCAGCCCCGGGGATGGGTCCCCGGGGCCTTAAATGGCCTGAGGAGGGGGCCACGCAGCCCCCTCCAAAGAAAAAAAAAAAATCGAGGCCATGCCCCGGGGATGGGGTCCCCGGGGCCAATACAGGCCCAGGGAAGGGGGCCCCGCGGCTCCCTTCCCGTTTTTTTAATATTTAATTTAAAAAAGGGGTAAGGCCCTGGGGGATGGGGTCCCCAGGGCCCATAAACATGAAAAAGGAAGGGGCCACACAGCCCCCCTTCAGGGGACAAAAAAAAAAAAAACGATCGGGCCCGCAGGCCCCGCCCCTTCCTTCACCACTCTGCAAACGCGCCCCTGGCGCGTTTGCAGAGGGGAACAATTCCCCTTGAATACTGGGGGTCCCTGAGGCCAACTAGCCCACCAGGAACCTCCAGTATGCGCCAGGGGCTGCATTGCAGAGAGGTGTACAGAGGCCACGCCCCTTTACACCTCTCTGCAACGCAGCTCTGTGGCGCTTTTGGAGGTATATGGTGGGCTAGTTGGACTCCGGGGACCCTCAGGATTCAAGGGACTTAATCCCCCAACTTAAAACGCGCCACGGGCGCGTTTGCACAGTGGTGAAGGGAGGGCGGGGCTTCAGGTGACATGTGTGCAAACAGGCCCCGTGGCGCGTTTTAAGATGGGGAATTAAATCCCCTTCAATCCTGAGGGTCCCTGGGGCCAACTAGCCCAACAGGTACATCCAGAAAGCGCCACAGAGCTGCGTTGCAGAGAGGTGTAAAAGGGGTGTGGCCTCTCTACACGTCTCTGCAACGCAGCCCCTGGCGCATATTGGAGGTTCCTGGTGGGCTAGTTGGCCCCTAGGGACCCTCAGGATTCAAGGGGACTTAATCCCCCAACTTAAAACGCGCCACGGGGCGCGTTTGCACAGATGTCACCTCAGGCCCCGCCCCCTCCCTTCACCATTGTGCAAATATTCTTCTAAAATCATCCGAAATACGAATTCCGATTTACTCACCTGTTATAAGGAGAGACCTCAGTGCTGCATCTTTCAGCCCAGTACTGGTCCTGAAAAGTAATTTTAACCGTACTTACCAGTAACTTGAATTTCCTTCCATAGGCTAACATTGACTGGTTTCACTTGGAAATTCTTCTAAGTGTGGAGTTTTGGAACTTTAAAATATTCATCTAAAATCAGCCGAAATACGAATTCCGATTTACTCACCTGTTATAAGGAGAGACCTCAGTGCTGCATCTTTCAGCCCAGTACTGGTCCTGAAAAGTAATTTTAAGCGTACTTACCAGTAACTTGAATTTCCTTCCATAGGATATCATTGCCTGCTTTTTGCTGAAAAAGTTTCTAAGTGTTGATTTTTGAAACATACAAATATTCCTCTAAAATCAGCCGAAATCCGAATTCCGACTTACTCACCTGTTATCAGGAGAAAACCCAGTGCTGCACCTTTTAGCCCAGCACTGACCCTGAAAAGTAATTCTAACCGTACTTACCAGTAACTTGAATTTCCTTCCATAGGCTAACATTGACTGGTTTCACTTGGAAATTCTTCTAAGTGTGGAGTTTTGGAACTTTAAAATATTCCTCTATAATCAGCCGAAATACGAATTACGAATTTACTCACCTGTTATCAGGAGAGAACCCAGTGCTGCATCTTTTAGCCCAGCACTGACCCTGAAAAGTAATTTTAACCGTACTTACCAGTAACTTATATTTTCTTCCATAGGAATCCATTGTCTGGTTTTCAGCAAAAAGTTTCAAAGTGTTGATTTTTACAAACTACAAATATTCCTTAAAAATCACCTGTATGACTTAAACGCATTCTTTCAACTGTTTACAGGAGATGCACCAGTGCTGGATCCAGGATCCAACACTGAGTAAGAAAAAGTAACAATAACAGTTTTTACCTGCTAAGTGAATTTCCTTCCATAGGATAACATTGGTGACCATATGAGAAAAAGTTTCTAAGTGTCAACTTTTAAAATACAATAATATTCCTTAAAAATCAGTACTGTAACCAAAACGCTTTTACTCAACTGTTTACAGGAGATGTCCCAGGACTGAATCTAGGATCCAGTCCTATGGTTAGAAAAGTAATCCATAAAGTAACTAATTGCATTTAACTAGAAATTCACATTGAGCTGAATGTTGCATTGTGTTTGAAAATGTGTTGCCCATTGCAACAACTGTAACTACTGTACTTAAAAGTCTATTGCCTATGTGCAAAGTATTTAAACTAAAGTAATTCATTCTGAGAAAGTATTTTTTGTAATGTAATGCACAAGTTACTAACTTGTGTAACGATATATCTGTAAGAGACAGTAGTTAGTGACAGATTCCTTACCTTAGAATATCCCCAGGCGTCAGGCTGGATCCGGAAAGTTTTGCGTAGCAGTACCCTTGCGCGTCGGTAGGCGGCGTCGTGCGGCTCCGCGTCCGTCGTCGGCGTCGTGATCGCCGGGATGACGTCGCGGGCAGTACTTAGGCGCCGCCCCTGCGCGCTGACGTCAGTTCTGTACACGACTTTCCGCGCCAGGAACGCAGAGCCATGCAAGAAGCGGACATAGGTGTCTGAAAAATACTAGGGCCCTGAAAGGGATGTCCTTAACCCTAGAAATCAGTTCGCAGAACGGGGAGGATGGGTGGGCGGTAGGAATCTGTCACTAACTACTGTCTCTTACAGATATATCGTTACACAAGTTAGTAACTTGTGCATCTGAAAGAGACACGTTAGTGACAGATTCCTTACCTTAGAATAGATACCCCAGCAATACCAACCCCGGTGGTGGGTCTGCGAACAAAGATCAGACAAGGAAGTCCTGGAGGACAGAACGGCCAAAGAAGCCGTCCCTCCGGACCTGACTGTCAAGGCAGTAATGCTTTGTAAACGTGTGCAGCGAGGCCCACGTAGCTGCCTGACAGATAACCGGCAGCGGAACACCGCGGCCCAAGGCCGTGGTAGCAGCCGTTGCCCTGGTGGAATGGGCACGCAGCCCAACAGGAGGCTCCTTCTTGGCCAAAGAATAGCAGGTCTTGATGCACAAGGTAACCCAGCGGGAGATGGTCCTCTTGTGCACCGCCCGACCTTTTTGGCGCCCACGTAGCCAACAAAGAGCTGGTCATCCACCCGGAAGTGTTTTGTGCGGTCGATATAGAAGGAGAGCGCACGTTTTGGGTCCAGACGGTGGAGCCTCTCTTCCTCTCTGGAAGGATGCGGAGGCGGAAAGAAGGTGGGCAAAGTGATGGTCTGCCCAATGTGGAAAGCAGTAACCACCTTTGGCAAGAAGGACGGACGCGTCCGAAGAACAACCTTGTCTGGATGAACAGACAGAAAGGGAGGTTTGCAAGATAGAGCCTGGAGCTCACTCACCCGCCGAGCGGAGGTGATGGCCACCAGAAAGGCTGTCTTCAGAGTCAGAAGACGAAGAGGACAGTTATGCAGAGGCTCAAAGGGAGCGCACATTAAAAGGTAAGAACCAAGTTCAAGTCCCACTGAGGCATTACAAACGGAACAGGAGGGAAGAGGTGAGTAATGCCTTTTAAGAACCTGTTAACAACAGGGGACTTGAAAAGGGAGGGCTGATCAGGGAGCCTGAGGAAGGCCGAGATAGCACAAAGATAACCCTTGATGGTACCCAGGGCAGAACCCTGTTGGGCCAGAGAGAGAAGGAACAGAAGGACCTCAGAAAGAGGGGCAGAAAGGGGATCCACAGCCTTTGCTGTGCACCACGCCACAAATTTGTTCCACCTGCAGGCGTATACCACCTTAGTGGAGGGACGCCTGGCTGCCAGAATCACATCACAAACTTCGGGAGGCAAGTCGAAAGGAATCAACTGCCGCCGCTCAATCTCCACGCAAGCAGGTGTAGACTGGACAGGTTCGGGTGGAGGACCGTCCCCTGCTGCTGCGACAGAAGATCCTCCCGAAGAGGCAGACGGATCGGGGATCTATGCTCATATTGAGTAGCTCGGGATACCAAACTCTTCGAGCCCAGTCCGGAGCCACAAGAATGACTTGGGCCCGGTCGTGCCGAATCTTCTTCAACACTCTGGGTAGAAGTGGTATAGGCGGAAAGGCGTACAACAGACCGCAACTCCACTCGCGACGAAAAGCGTCGCCGAGCGAGTGCCGCCTTGGAAATTCCAACGCGCAGAACTGATGACATTGCGCGTTCTCTTCGGTGGCGAATAGATCTAACCAAGGCTCTCCCCACTGTAGAAAGAGTCCTTGCGCCACTTCCGAGTGAAGACGCCATTCGTGATCCATCATGCACCTGCGGCTGAGGTTCGTCCGCCCTGGCGTTCAGAGAACCTGCCAGGTGTTGAACCATCAGGAACATGCCCTGATGTTCCAGCCATGTCCAGAGGCGCAGAGCCTCCTGACAAAGGGTCCAAGACCCCACCCCGCCCTGTTTGTTGCAGTACCACATGGCGGTGGTGTTGTCTGTGAACACCTGCACTACCTTCCCTTTGACAGAGGGAAGGAATGCCTTGAGTGCAAGCCGGATCGCCCGGAGCTCCAGAAGGTTGATATGGAGCCGGGACTCCGCCGGAGACCAGAGGCCTCTGATCTCCGCCTCTCCCATGTGACCGCCCCATCCCAGAAGGGACGCGTCCGTCACAACTGTATGCTCTGGCTGGGGAAGGGAGAGGGATCTGCCCATGACCCATTGCCGGTTCGAGAGCCACCACTGCAACTGTTTTGCAGTCCCCTCCGAGATCTGGACGTGATCGGACAGGTTGCCCTGGTGCTGCGCCCACTGGAACTTCAGGTCCCACTGCAGAGCCCGCATATGCCATCTGGCATGATTGACCAGCAGGATGCAGGAGGCCATGAGGCCCAGCAGCCTCAGGGTCATCCGTACCGAAACCCAGGATAAAGGCCGAAAGATCGGAATCATAGCCTGAATATCCCGGACTCGCCGTTCGGGAGGATAGGCCCGAAACTGCGTCGTGTCCAGAACTGCTCCGATGAAAAGGAGCTGTGGAGAAGGAATCAGATGCGACTTCGGCACATTGATGGAGAACCCCAGCGAGTGCAGGAGTTCGGCCGTAGTCTGGAGGTGGGAGACGACTGCCTGGGACGAGCCCGCCTTCAGCAGCCAGTCGTCGAGGTAGGGGAAGACTGAAACCCCTGCCCGGCGCAGATGAGCTGCGACCACCGCCATCACTTTCGTGAACACCCGAGGGGCACTGGTAAGGCCAAAGGGGAGCACGGTGAACTGAAAATGCTCGGGGCCTACCGTGAACCGAAGGTAACGCCGGTGGGCCGGCAGGACGGGGATGTGGAAATACGCGTCCTGCAAGTCCAACGCTACCAACCAGTCTCCAGGGTCGAGGGCAGTCAAGACCTGAGCTAGGGTGAGCATCTTGAACTTCTCCTTCCGGAGGAAGCGATTGACGTTCCGGAGGTCCAAGATAGGACGCATGTCCTCCTTTTCCTTTTGGGCACCAGAAAGTAGTGGGAGTAGCAACCACGCCCTACTTCTGGGGTCGGAACATGCTCGATGGCCCTCTTGGTCAAGAGGGCCGTGACTTCCTTCTGTAGAAGCACCAAGTGATCCCCTGACATGCGGTGGAATTGAGGTGGCATGGCTGGGGGGTGGTCTCGAAGGGGAGGGAGTAGCCCTTCGGACAATGTCCAAGACCCACCTGTCCGAGGTGATGGTGCGCCAGTGGGGAAGGTGATGGCGGACCCTGCCCCCTACTGGCGTGCCGTGCACCTGAAAGGAGGGACTAGGAGGGCTTGGAGGCCGCGGACGGGTTGGAGGTGGTGGCCTGACCCGCACGCTGGTTGCCCGATCCGCCACGGCGGAATCCACGTCCTCGGCCACGCGAAGACGCCTGCTGCGCGGGCCGGTGGCTGGGCTGCTGACGTGAAGGGCGCCCCTACCGTGGCCACGATAGGGGCGAAAAGCAGAAGGCAGCGGAGGGCGTGTAGCAGAAAGGCCCAGGGACTTGGCAGTAGCCCGTGAGTCCTTAAAGCGCTCCAACGCATGGTCTGCTTTGGACCCAAAAAGACCGACTCCATCAAAGGGCATGTCCATGAGAGTATTCTGGACATCCCCTGAAAAACCAGTGGTTCTCAGCCAGGCGTGGCGTCGGAGCGCCACCGTCGTAGCAATAGACCTGCCCAGCGAGTCGGCGGTGTCAAGGCCACAACGGATTGTGTATTTGGCCGCATCCCTTCCTTCCGCAATGGCGCGGGAAAGCAGTGCCTGGACCTCCTCAGGGCACTGGGGCAAAACATCCGCCACCGAATCCCACAGGGAGTGGGTATATCGGCCCAAAAGACAAGCGGTGTTAACGGACCGCAAGCCAGCACTGGAGGAAGAAAAACCTTTCTTCCCAAACTGATCCAGGCGTTTGGATTCCCTATCCGGAGGAGCGGTAGGGAAGGCGGTTTGGGAAGCGGAGGCTTGGACAACCAAGCTCTCAGGAGTGGGGTGGACAGAAAGAAACAGGGGGTCGCCCGGAGCAGGGCGATGGCGTCGTGACACGTTCCGATCCACAGGAGCCCCTGTGTTGGGCTTGGACCAGGCGCCCAAAAGAACGTCAGTGAGGGCGTCGTTAAACGGCAGCACAGTCTCCGCAGAGGAGGCTGCCGGCTGAAGCACCTCTGTCAAGATGTTAGGCTTGACCGTCAAAGTAGGGAGCTGGAGACGTAAGGCCCCAGCAGCCCTACGCAACACCATACCAAAATTGGCCCCCTCCTCCGTAGCCACGGGAGGAGACAGCATGCCAGTGTCAGGGGAAGTATCCAGACCACTGGCCTCCCTAGACTCTCTGTCCAGTCCTCATCATACTGACAGTTGCGCGTCAGAGGGTCATCAGACCCCTCCCAGTCCAACTGGTCCTCCTCAGGTTCAAAATAAGGAGGAGGAGGGACAGTTGGGACCCAAGGTCCCATCTGCGCCGGAGCCGGCGTCGAGCGACGTCGCTCCGGGTCCATGTCCGGAGCCGGAAGGAACTGGGGGACGACGCCGCCCGGAGCCCAGGGCGGCGTCGAGAACGGCACCGGAGACATCGGCGCCGGCGGAGGTGTCGTGAGGTCGACCGGCGTCGATGGGGGTTGTGGAGCCGGGATCGAGGCCGGGGCCGAAGCCGGAGCCGGGATCGAGGCTGGAGGCACGGGCGACGCCGGGGCCGGAGCCGCCGGCGACGCCGGAGCAACCCCATCAGGGCCCGCGGGGCCCGAAGGCGCACCGGAGGGGCCCGAAGGCGCACCGGAGGGGCCTGAAGGCCCGAAGAGGCGGGCCATGGCCGACAGGAACTCCTGTACCTTGGCCGGATCCGCCCCCGAACCCGGGAAGGGCGGGTATGGCGGGGGCGACTCCACAGGCAAGTCCGGGGCCGCGGGGCGGGGACGGTGCCGGGAGGGGCCTCAGCCGAGTCGCGAGACCGGCGAGGCGAAGTCCGAGAGCGACGATGCTTCTTGGACTTCTTGTGCTTAGACTTACCGGACGAAGAAGACTTCGACGCCGACGACCGGTGTGCACTCCGCGAGCGACCCCTGGACCTCTCACGCGACCGGGGCCTCCGTGGAGCCGAATGCCGGGCCTCGAGGAGCTTTCGAGACCGCTCTCGCAAAGCTTTCGGGTTGAGGGCCTGGCATTCGGGACAAGACTCGGTGTCGTGGCCTCGGCCGAGGCAGAAGAGACACTCCCAATGCGGGTCGGTGACGGACATCATCCACGCACAGGCGCCGCATCGCTTGAAGCCGGGCATCCCTACGACACCTTTAAGTTGGAAAAAACAGTGAAAAAATCACCAAAAAGTATGGTCAAAAATTGACCAGGGCACTGCTCTTCCCGGATCTGCGCTTGCTGGCGCGGAAAAAGAAGAACTGACGTCAGCGCGCAGGGGCGGCGCCTAAGTACTGCCCGCGACGTCATCCCGGCGATCACGACGCCGACGACGGACGCGGAGCCGCACGACGCCGCCTACCGACGCGCAAGGGTACTGCTACGCAAAACTTTCCGGATCCAGCCTGACGCCTGGGGATATTCTAAGGTAAGGAATCTGTCACTAACGTGTCTCTTTCAGATGTATAATGTAATTACAATGTAATTTAAAAAATAAAATATGTAAAAAAATTGTTTCTAAAAATGTAGTAAATCAGTATGAAAAAAATTAATATAACAATTAATACATTTAAAAATTGTCATTTACAAAACCTTTGAAATTCACTGAAAAAACCATAGGTTTCAGGTACGTTATAGTTAGAAATTAGCATTTAAAAAACCTTTGAAATTCACTGAAAAAACCATAGGTTTCAGACACGTTATAGTTACAAATTAGCATTTAAAAAACCTTTGAAATTCACTGAAAAAACCATAGGTTTTAGGGACAGTTATAGTTACTTGGACATTGCACTCGTACAAAACCCGTGAAATTCACCCGTTATAGTTAGTTCAGCTAACTATAACTCGCGCTCCGCAATGCACTGCTGATGACGTCACATATTACATCACTCATGACATGGTCAGTGACATCACTGATGACATCACTGATGACATCTCAAATGACATCACTGATGACATCATCCACGTGATAATCTGATGCACCTCCTCACACCCTAATATAACCTTTGATACACCCACTCTAAATTACAGACTGCCATTCGCAAAACCATAGACACTCCAACACCAATAACTACATACCCACTCACTGATTCTTAGGTCTACACACACACATCCACTCACTCACCCGTACAGTCACTCATACTTATGGTCACTCAGTACAGGACTATCATATGCACTCTTACTCCTATATAGACACTCAAACACCGCCACTCATCCATAGAGGTACTCACACACCTAGTCAGTCATGCAAATAATTAAACACACTGCCATTTACTCACCTATACAGTTATACACACACCAGCTCACTTAATCATACAAATACTAGCACATTGTTACGCTCTTATACAATCACTGATACAAGCACACACTCATCCATACAGCCACTCTCACAATAACACACTCTCACTTATAGCCATTTAAATACTCTAACACACATATATACTGCCTTTCACATATGTAGTTACTCACACATGTACCACTGGGACATACATTCACTCACTAACACACTGTTACACACACTTACCCACCCATACAGTCTATCACAGATGCACTCTTGAAACCATCCACCCAGTGAATCACCCACTCACACATCTATGCACAGTCGCACACACCCCATCCACACAAACACTCAGGCACCCATACAGATACTCAGACAACAAATCAATAACTCTTATAGACACTCATGTAGCTGTTCACAAACCCATGCAGCCACTTACACAGCAACAGACAGATACAGACATTCACCCAGTTTAGTCACTAACCCATGCATTCAGTAAGATACGTTTAATCACTCACTTATAGAATTAGTCACGCACCTACTAAATCATCCATACAGACACTTATACACCCACTCATTCTTCAAAACGCCTTTCCCTATATATATTAAAAATATTTAAACTTTACAGAAACACACAGTCACTGGATGATGTCAACAGTGATGTCATTTGAGATGTCATCAGTGATGTCATCAGTGATGTCACTGACCATGTCATGAGTGATGTAATATGTGACGTCATCAGCAGTGCATTGCGGGGCGCGAGTTATAGTTAGCTGAACTAACTATAACGGGGGAATTTCACGGGTTTTGTACGAGTGCAATGTCCAAGTAACTATAACTGTCCCTAAAACCTATGGTTTTTTCAGTGAATACATATATACACATATATATATATACATATACACATACATATATATATATATATATATACACACATATATATATATATATATATATATATATATATATATATATTTCAAGATAGGAGCGGACCGGAGCGGGCCATAAGTTTTGAAAATTTCGCGAAGATTCGTCAACCGGCGCCAAAGTTATTGGGAAAAGAATGTTACGAATTTCCTATGGATAATAGGCCCTATCTATAACTATCTACTGGCGACCGCCAGTAGATTATATATATATATGCAAAAAACACAGGTAACCCACTTGAGACGCACTCGAGCAGGGATGAAAGGTTACCAGCCTTTATTGAAAAGGTACGGACACAGTTCAGCATTCCAGCAAAAATATAAACAGCCTTGCGTTGAGCCTCGAGTAATCTCTTCTTCAGAGGCTTGGCGTAAGGTGCGTGCTCTGGCGATCAATTTCCCCCATTATATATGCATAATGTCACGCCCCCATTGGGGCTGCTCAGATGAGGCAATGTTCAGGCATTATGGGAGTTGAAGTGTTCGTAATCCCTCTGTTTGATCAGCGCACTATCACTGTTTTTCAACAATACAGGCTCTGAATGAGCCCCAGCAGGTGAACGGGTCCTCAATCCTACATACCAGCTCCACGTTGAGGATGGTGTATCCAATCCTCGTGGCCCTCTTTATTGATCCTGGGGTGGTGCGTTTTCGGCGGCCGGGCCGCCGCCCATTGATGCAAAAAACACAGGTAACCCACTTGAGACGCACTCGAGCAGGGATGAAAGGTTACCAGCCTTTATTGAAAAGGTACGGACACAGTTCAGCATTCCAGCAAAAATATAAACAGCCTTGCGTTGAGTCTCGAGTAATCTCTTCTTCAGAGGCTTGGCGTAAGGTGAGTGCTCTGGCGATCACTTTCCCCCATTATATATGCATAATGTCACGCCCCCATTGGGGCTGCTCAGATGAGGCAATGTTCAGGCATTATGGGAGTTGAAGTGTTCGTAATCCCTCTGTTTGATCAGCGCACTATCACTGTTTTTCAACAATACAGGCTCTGAATGAGCCCCAGCAGGTGAACAGGTCCTCAATCCTACATACCAGCTCCACGTTGAGGATGGTGTATCCAATCCTCGTGGCCCTCTTTATTGATCCTGGGGTGGTGCGTTCTCGGCGGCCGGGCCGCCGCCCATTGATGCAAAAAACACAGGTAACCCACTTGAGACACACTCGAGCAGGGATGAAAGGTTACCAGCCTTTATTGAAAAGGTACGGACACAGTTCAGCATTCAAGCAAAAATATATATATATATCATAGGTGAGAATTTGACATTTTTTTACACTATGGATTTGGACACATTGGAGTGATTTCTTTATACAGATTGGTTTATTTTATATATTCTTTATAAACAGCTTCACTGAAGAACTTGAGATTGATCATTTATACAGAACGAGATAATATGAGAACAGGTGAGCATGAGTGATGACTTTCTTGCATTAGGACTGAACTATGGGTTATAAGGTAGCACTAAGGTGAAACAACAAGGTAGGGCATGCCTACTTCGTTATAATATAGTAACTTGTATTACGCCTGGTTGCAAGAGATTCCAACACACTAATCACGGTCTGAATGTGGACCATCGCGGAGTGCGTTTTGGGACCAAATCATATACTCATGTTCTACTTACTTTTGTGAGTTCAGAGGCCCTAATAGAGAAATTAATAAAGATATGGGCACATTATCTAACTAACAAAAACATACTAAAGGTCTTGTTTGCAAACGGGTCACACAGTGATCAATGTGGTATTGACACAGAGATCATTATAACGAGCACTTGGGTTTTATAGGTGTTGGGGTCACGGCTCCATGTTTATAATGATGAGCTGATGGTTTATATTCATCTTGTTGGCTACTGAAGTTACCAGAGTGACTACGAAGTGTATTAAGAACATCAAATGAAATGTGAAGAAAGAAAATAAAAAATGAAGACCAAAAACTCTTTTGTACTCATATATTCCAGTTTTGAACATTTGGCTGCTCAGGGGTTACAGTAATCTAATGCAACAAATAGATGCAACCTGTAATTCTAGAGTTCTCTTCTCCAACCTGATTCATTCGCCACCACGAAAGATGAACCTCGCCATGCACAGGCACAACAAGTCAAGAAAGGAGAAACTAAACTCGCCAAAGAAATTCCAAGGAAACAGAAGTCAAACACTGTTGACCTATAGATCACTCACCATCTCACCTGTGGCTGATGCTGGTCATTTTCCAAACAATGCTACCAACACTTTAGGCCAGAACCAATCAATCAATCAGTACTTGTTAAGCGCAACTACTCAACCGTGAGGGTGTCAAGGTGCGCGGGGGGGGGGTATGGAGAGGGCGGGGGCTGCAGGTCTGATTGGGCGCGGAGGTTCAGTTGAAGAGCCAGGTCTTGAGATCCTTTCTGAATTGGGTGAACAACGGGGATAACCTGAGGTGGGGAGGCATGGTGTTCCAGGTTTTGGCGGCGAGGTAAGAGAAGGATCTTCCTCCGGTCCTGGTCTTGCGGATCCGAGGGACGGTGGCCAGGGCCAGTTGGGAGGAGCAGAGGGGTCAGGTGGGTAAGTGGAATGAGAGGCGGTGGTTCAGGTATGCTGAGCTGGCGTCGTGGAGGGCTCTGTAGGCGTGTGTGAGGAGCTTGAAGGTGACTCTTTTGTTGACTGGGAGCCAGTGGAGTTCTCGTAGGTGTTCAGAGTTGTGGCTGCGGTGGGGGATGTTGAGGACCAGTCTGGCTGCGGCATTTTGAACGTTCTGTGGTTTCCTTAGAAGTTTATGGGTGACGAGTGCATAGAGTACATTGCCGTAGTCGAGTGCTGCTGATGAGTGCGCAGCCGACCATCTTTCTGGCCTCAGCGGGGATCCATCTGAAGGTCTTTCGAAGCAGACGAAGAGTGCGGAAGCATGATGATGAGATGGCGTTGATCAGGATGTTCATAGTGAGAGAGGAGTCCAGTATGAGTTTTATGAGTGGTCCGTGGGTGTGGGGGGGGTTCCTAATGTGGCGGGCCACCAGGAGTCTTCCCAAGCGGAGGTGTTAGGCCCCAGGATGAGGAATTCAGTCTTGTCCGAGTTCAGCTTGAGGCAGTGGTCTCTCATCCAGGTGGCGACGGCCTTCATCAGGTCGTGGAAGTTGTTTCTGGTGATTGTGGGCTCATTGGTGAGGGGGAGGATCAGCTGGGTGTCGTCAGCATAGGAGACGATGTTGAGTCTGTGGTTCCTGACTATGGCAGTGAGCGGGCCATGTAGACATTGAAGAAGGTGGGGTTCAGGGAAGAGCCTTGGGGGACTCCGCAGTCGACCTCCGTGGGTTCTGAGAGGAACAGAGGTAGTCTGACTTGCTGTGTTCTACCGGTGAAGAAGGAACAGATCCAGTCCAGGGCTTTGTCGTGGATGCCGGCATCGTGGAGTCTTGTGCTTAGGTTACGGTGGGAGACTGTCGAAGGTGGCCGAGAGGCCCAGGAGGATGAGGGCTGCAGTTTCTCCCCAGTCCCGGAGGGCTTGGATGTCATCGGTAGCGGCAAGGAGGGCTGTCTCAGTGCTGTAGTTGCTTCGGAAGCCAGATTGAGAGGAGTCCAGGACGTGGTTGGCTTCTTTGAACTCAGAGTTGTGCGCTGATGGCCTTCTCCATAACCTTGTCTGGGAAGGGGAGCAGGGAGAAACTCTCGAAGTCTGTCGGGTCGGTGGATGGTTTCTTAAAAAGGGTGTTTATCTCGGCGTATTTCCAGTCATCGGGGAAGGTGGCGGTCTCGATGGAGCAGCTGATAGTGTGGCATAGTTCAGGGGCGATGGCGGCTCTGTGGAAGATGTGGTGCGGGCAAGGGTATGAGGGGGCTCCGGAGTGAAGGCTCTTCATGGTCTTGAGTATGTTGTCCATGGTGAGGGGGTCCAGTTGAGCAGGATCTGTTGAGGGGCGTCGGCATCGCGTGCAGTGGTGGAGGGAGTGATGGGCAGCTCTTGGGTGTCGAAGCTGTCTTAGATCTGCTTGATCTTGAGATGGGAGAAGTTTGTTGCAGAGGTCTTAGGAGGGTGGGACTTCTGTGGTTTCGCTGTTGGGTTTGGTGAACTCCTTAATAATGGCGAAGAGTTCTTTGCTGTTATGTGCTTTGGCGTTGATTCTTTCTTGGGTGGCCATTTTCTTTGTGGTTTTGAGGAGGATGTGGTGTGCGGGAATGGCGGCACTGAAGGCTGCGTGGGCTTCCGGGGTTTTGTTGTTTCTTTATCTCTTCTCAAGCCATCTACAGTTGCGTTTGGACTCGTGTAGGGCGGCAGTGAGCCAACTGGCTTTCTTGGAGTGTTGTTTGCCAGGTGCTTCCTTCAGAACAGTTGTTTCTGTAAACGAAGGCCTATCAGATTCCACTATTCACATCTTTTTGACCAACTCCCACTTCCTAAATCCAGTGGAGAGGAAGGTATAACTGAAGTACAGGCTACTGGAATCCGATCAATTCCTTCTTTCAGAGACACTACCTGACTAGGGATTTCTGCATCTAAAAAAAAAAAGCCACAGCGCCTCACATCTTTAACCCCCGATAAACAGTAGGAAGACTCATTCTGTTTGGAGGAGAGGGGAGGGGTATGGGATAAGCCAGAGGCTGTACACTTCCATAAAAGAAACTAGTGCCCTTTACTCTCTGTGAATATTACAGAGCACTCAGGGATTCTGGATGTTTAATATCTTAGAGAGAACAGGAAAGGATAATGTAACTTACCCAGTAAGCATCTGCTCTTGGCATGTAGAGCTGTAGATTCACATGCTTTGCATACTCCTGCCATCTAGTGTTGGGTCCGGATGTTTGCAAGTTGTTTTTCTTCGAAGAAGTCTTTCCAGTCACGAGGTAAGGTGACTCCTCCTTTCGGTGATACCGTGCATGGGCACTGACTGCATTGTTAGATTGTTTTCCCGCCGAGGGTGAGAATGGAGTTAGTAAGTATAGAATAGAGATGTCCATGCGTATGTATGTAAACTGAGAAACTGCAACAACTACAGGAGACCGGGGAGGCGGGTGGGCGCATGTGAATCTACAGCTCTACAAGCCAAGAACAGATGCTTACTGGGTAAGTAACATTATACGTTTGAGGCATGTGAGCTGTAGATCACAAGCTTTGCATAGACTATACAGCAGTATACTCCCAAAGCAGTGGCTAACCTGTAGTTGTTGTAGTTGTCTGTAGACCATGTTGCTGCCTTACAGATGTCAGCTAGGGGAATATTCCCTAAGAAGGCCATAGTAGCCCCTATTTTGCGTGTGGAATGCGCTCTAGGGGGTATTAGCAAAGTTCTTTTTGCTTTCTGATAACATGTCTGGATACATTTTACGATCCATCTTGCAATGCCTGATTTAGATATGGGATTGTCTGTGTGGTGGAGAAAAAGCAACAGAAAGTTGCTTTGTTTTGCGAAATTCTTTTGTTCTTTCAATGTAATATAGTAGAGCTCCACTAACATCAAGGGTGTGTGGAGCTTGTTCTGCTACAGAATCAGGTTGAGGAAAGAACACAGGTAACGCAACCGATTGATTGATATGAAAGGCAGAAACTACTTTAGGGAGAAATTTAGGATTGGTGCGAAGAACCACTTTGTCTCTATGAAGCTGAAAGAAAGGCACTTGTATAGTTAATGCCTGGAGTTCACCAACCCTCCTCAGTGAAGTTATAGCGATGAGGAAAGCAACCTTCCATGAGAGGAATTGTAATTGGCACCTATGCATTGGTTCGAATGGTGGACCCATTAGCCTTGCAAGGACTATGTTTAGGTTCCACACTGGTGCAGATGGGACTCTTGGTGGTGTGACTCTTTTTAACCCTTCCATAAAGGCTTTAATCACTGGTACTCTGAATAGAGATAAGTGTTGTGTGTTTTGTAAGTATGGAGCAGTAGCTGCGTTTTCTGCTGTGGCAAACAGGTCTATCTGAGGAAATCCCCATTCCTGAAAGAGGAGAACCCGAGGATGAAGTTCCCACTCGTGGATTTGCTGCTTCTGTCTGCTGAGAAGGTCTGCAATCTGATTGTTTACTCCTGAAAGGTGTTTTGCCAGGAGATAAATCTTGTGGTGTACTGCCCATTTCCAAATGGCTTGTGCTAGGCGTGACAGTTGGAGAGAGTGTGTCCCCCCGTTTTTGTATATTGTACATAGCTGTCATGTTGTCCTTGCGGACTAGGACAGCTTTGCCTATGAGGCGAGTTTGAAAGGCCTTGAGCGCTAGAAACACTGCTAGTAGCTCTAGGTGAATGAAGGCTTTTGTGCTTTAGACTCCATAATCCTTGGATTGTGTGATCCTGTAAGTGAGCACCCCAACCACTGAGCGATGCGTCTGCTGTTAGCACTGTCTGCGGAACAGGGTCGATGAAGGGCCGCCCTTTGGATACATTTTGTGGGTTCCACCACTGCAGAGAGCGATGGGTGCGGCAGTCTACCAACACTAGATCAGTTAATTGACCCTGCGACTGGTTCCACTGACTTGCTAAGCATTCTTGAAGGGGACGCATGTGTAGTCTTGCATGGGGTATGATTATGATGCAAGACGCTATCATTCCCAGCAGTTGCATGAAGACTCTGGCTAGTAAAGAGTGGTTGGGCTAAAACTGAGTGAGAAAAGACTGAATACTGTGAATTCTGGCTGCATTGGGAGAGGCTAGAGCTTTTTGAGTGTGTATGGTGGCTCCCAAATAAGTCTGTGTGTTTGAAGGCTGCAGATGGGACTTCAGCGCATTCACTGTAAACCCTAGTTGGTGTAGTAAGCGAATTGTGGCTTGAGTATGTTGGAGACACTTCTGGTAAGTGCTGGCTTTGATGAGCCAGTCATCCAGACAGGGGAAGACGTGGATATGCTGTCTTCTCAGACGAGGAATATGCGATGTTACATCGCATGCGATAACAACGCGGTCGTTACAACGACCGCGTTGTTACAAGGCAAGCCATTACATCACAATGCTGTTTGTACGACTTGCTGTAGGGGGCGCGCTGGACTTAGGAATAGTATAATTTACTATTCCAACTCCAGCGTGTGCAACAGTAGGTAAGGCGTTGGAATAGTAAATTATACTATTCCTTAGTTTAGCGCGCCCCCTACAGCAAGTCGTAGAAACGGCTTGCGATGTAATGGCTTGCGTTGTAACAACGCGGTCATTGTAACGACCGCGTTGTAATCGCATGCTTTGTAGCGCATGCGATGTAAACGCTGTTTCCCCAGACGAGCTGTGACTACTGCCAGGCATTTGGTAAATACTCTGGGAGCAGTGGTGACTCCAAACGGCAGTACTTTGAACTGGTAATGTTAACCCGCTATCACAAATCTGAGATATTTGCGATGAGCGCAGTGAATTGGAATGTGGAGATATGCGTCCTTTAAGTCTAGAGTAGACATAAAGTTGTCCTGTTGTAAAAGTGGGATCACTTGTTGAAGTGTCACCATGTGGAAATGTTCTGACAGTATGTAGAGGTTCAGTTCTCTGAGGTCCAGAATAGGTCTTAACGAGCCGTCCTTTTTGGGAAATAGAAAATACAGGGAGTAAACGCCTGACCCTTGATATTGTAATGGTACCGGCTCTATGGCTCCTTTTAGCAAGAGAGACTGGGCTTCCTGTTTGAGGAGGTGCAAATGTTCTGGTGACAGTTTGTGAGAACGAGGTGGAATGTTTGGAGGATTGGTGGTAAGCTCCAGGCAATAACCATGTTGGATAATTCCTAGCATCCATTTGTCTGTTGTTATAGATTGCCAAATGGGGAGCAATTGTAGAAGACGTCCCCTGACAGGTGTTAAATGATCGGGGGAATGGTAGGTAAGTCACTGCTTGTTAGGAGAAGGGGAGTTACGGGGTGTGGAACCCCTGCCCCTACGTTTCCTCTGTATCCTCCTCTTGTGGAGGAAGATTGATTGTTGCCTTTATACGATGAAACATTGGCGTCTAAAGATGTGGTCTTAGAACCCCCACGATAAAAGGAGCGACGAACGGAGACCCGGTTTGAAGGGGACTGTAGAGATCCCATGGACTTTGCTACCTCAGTGTCTTTTTTCATGTTCTCTAAAGCCTGATCAACTACAGGCCCGAAAAGATGCTCTTTATCAAATAAAGTGTTCAAGATGAATTGCTGGACTTCAGGTTTGAAACCGGAAACCCTTAAACAGACGCGTTTCCTGAGTAGCACACTAGTGTTAATCTCTCGAGCTGCAGTGTCGGCAGCATCTAAGGCACATCTAATAGAGGAATTGAAGATGAGCTTTCCTTCTTGTACTAAATCCTGTGCTTTAGCTTTGTGCTCATCTGGGAGATATTGGAGCAATTGCTCCATTTCGTCCCAGTGCACTCTATCATACCTGGCTAAGAGGGCCTGGGTGTTGGCGATGCGCAAATGATTCGCCGCCTGGGCAGCTATTCGTTTTCCAGAGGCGTCTATTAATTTTGACTCTTTGTCCGGAGGGGGGCATCCCCAGAGGTTTGTGAATTAGCCCGTTTACTGGCATTAGAGACAACAAGTGAGTCTACAGGTAACTGCCCCTTAATGAAGACTGGATCAGAGGGAGCAGGCTTATACTTTTTATCTATTCTGGGAGTGAGAATGAGAGCATGAACAGGGTCTTTGAAGAGGTTATCGGCATGTCTCATCATGCCTTTGAGCATAGGGAGAGTCTGACTAGATGTGTGTGTACTACTCAAAGTTTTGAACAAAAAATCTTCTTCTAGGGATTCTTTGTGTAGTTGTACCCCGTGATATTGTGCAGCTCTAGCAAGCAACTCTAAACAACCTACATTGTCGTCAGGCGGGGAAGGCTTTGCAGGGTAAAGGTCTGGGTCATTATCTGTAGGTGGATCAATAGTGTAGTCTTTCCAGGGATCTACAGGTAACTGAATATCTTCATCATCTCCATCATCATCATCATCATGCTGTGAGGGTGGAGAATTGTGTGGCGTGAAAAGTAAATGTTCCAATACGGGAGAAAGTGGTGAAGGTATAGGGGAACTTGGTGGAAGAGGAAGATGAGAAGGGTTAGTACCGATTTTTAAAGGCATCTTATAGTGTAGGTCCTCTGAATCAGGTTTGCGTTTGTGAGGCAGTTTGGTAAGAAGTTGTCCTTTTTCAGGCTTAATGTAAAGTTCCTTTTGTTTAGTATTCGATTTGGGGGGTGGTAAGTCGAGAATCAGATCCTGCTGCTTCGAAGGAGCTTTTTTCGGTTTCGGCGCAGACGACTTCGGTGCCAAGATGGAATGACTTTTCGGCATGGAAGGTTTGGGCTCCGAAGCGGATTTGAATTTCGGCGTCAAGGATTTCGGCTCCGAAGCAGTCTTCAGCTTTGAGCTCGAAGGTTTCGGCTTGGTGCCGGACTTTGGCTGTCTCGATCCCCAGCCGGAAGGCTTCACAATGGGTTTTGGTGCAGTCCCGGGAGGCGAGGTGTCAGAAACATCGTCTCGGTGCCGACCTTGGCCCGGAGGCGGGCCCGAAGCCTTTTGCTTAGTTTGAGTTGGATTTCGGGGCAAGGAGTGTTTGGCACTTACAGGACCTTGGCCCTGCGGTATGTCCTCTTCCATCTCCGAGTCCGATTCAGGAATCGTTAAGGGCTGCTCTTCCTGTTTCTATTCGGCCCCTTGTGCATCGAATTCTTCTTGCTCGGATCCTTCACCGAAGATGTCCAGCGTGTATTCGATGTTTTGGCATTGCATTTCACGACGTTGAGCCCGACTATCACGGAGAGTTTTCTTGGATCGAAAGGATCTGCACGCGTAGCAGTCTTGTTAATTGTGCTCTGGAGATAAGCACAAGTTGCACACTTTGTGCGAGCCGGTGCGCGGATATTTTGCATGGCACCAAGGGCAGAATTTGAAAGGAGTCAGTTCCATCGACTGCGAGGTGGACCGACGCGGTTAGGCACGACGGCCTTCCACGAATATTCCGATCGAAATTGAAATTTTCCTCGACCGATACGATATACGGAGAAGTGGGATACAAAAACCAATACCGACGCAGGTATAGTGGATTGCGCACCGAGGGGAACCCGAAGAACGGTTTCGAACCGGAGCGCAGCAATTCAGGTCCGAACCCGATGGCGGAAAAAAACACTAACAATGGAGTCGAAGCCCATGCACACTATCACTGAATGGAGGAGTCACCTTACCTCGTGATTGGAAAAACTTCTTCGAAGAAAACCAACATGCAAACATTCGGATCCAACACTAGATGGCAGGAGTATGCAAAGCATGTGATCTACAGCTCACATGCCTCGAACACATTTTTATTGATCTTATGGAGGGGAAAATTTCTTTCAATCAGTACATCGACAAAACTATGAAATCAGCACAGTATGCAGCCTAAGGGTGTTCTCATCTCTTTTCCTTTAAAGAGACCTTTCTGGCTAGGTCAAGCGTCATTAATGACTTTGATCAAACAGAAAATCCAAGATCATCCCTTTACAGGGCTGTCCCAGTCATCTATTTGTGTAGCACCAAAGCAAATATAAAAAATGACTCGACAAGCTTCCCTGAATATTGCTCCAAGTGGAGTACATTTTTGATAGACTAGTGTTAGACATTAATTTATGCCTTTTCCTCAGTTTCGCTTGCTGCCAAATGTTACTGCGATACTAAAACAATGTATAATGTCTCATTCCCATTGCACCGAACTGACTGAAGTGGTGGGTTTGACCCTTACACCATCTGCTTATCCAAGCACACAGGGTTCCTCCATGCAGACTGGATCATCCTTTAAATACAGATAAAGTCCTCCATCATCATCATCATCACTGAGCTTGACCACCTGACTAGAGTAATGCACAATGCATTTACTGTTCAAGTGAGATGTAGCGGTTTCCAGACAGAAGCATGAAAATCCAAAACAGCCAAGATGTCCTTTCACAAGACTATAATGTGTCCGAGTTACTCAACTATTTGGATAAGCTTCTTTTCACCTATTCATGTCTCTGCATTTATTTCAGTACAGCCCTCTTGAGCACCTCCTCTGCTTTGTTCCTTTTACTGCATTAGCTCAACATGGATACAGGTATACATTTCCCTATCATTTATTCCCCAGTCCACCTAGCTGGATTTCAGTTAGTGTACCTGTGCCACGCTCTCCAATGTTCTACCATGAAGCTCCTTACTGGTAAACAAGCGTATTCAACTACTGTCCACATTTAACCTCCCCGCCCCACAACACCACCCTGTCATATGGCCCCTCAATTTCAAGACCTAACATAAGCCAAGCAACAAAAGAAGCGCTCCACCTACTTGGGTCTAATCTACGGAGGATGTCTACTTCATTTATTTATTTTGTCTGGCTCCACTGGCCCATTCTCGGAGACGTCGTTTACACGTGTTGTAGTTGGCCAATACCATTTGGATTAACTCAGCACAGACCTGTATGATTGCAGTAAACCATGGGGTGAACTTCAGGGAAAGTCTAATGCAAGGTTGCTATAGAAATATTTGTGTTGTTACTCAGTTGGAGGGGTTTTGGCGCCCTCAGGTTATCATTCCAAATTATGGTTTTTATTTCATGGCCTTCCACTGGATAAAATTCCTGTTCTTTTTGAAGGCTGACATGAGCAGTAAAAACTTGGGGCCAGATGCTCATACTCTCCGTTTGCAACAGTTACAATGCTTTTCATATGTACTAATCCAATTTTAGGAGTCAGGAAGTTTTTACTGACTACTAAAATCAGATTCTGAATGGATACTGGTTCTGGGGCGTGTTGCGGGTGTCCCTTCTAAATACCAAATCGGCATATTATGTATCAAGTTTTTGCAACCAGTTTCTGGCTTCGCAACATTGAAAATGTACTGACATCTCAAAAGAGGTGGTAACCATTTACATAAGGATTTTTTTTTTATAGCTGTCTGCATTTGAAAAAAAGAGTTTCGTTTATTGAAAATTAGTTACAGAAATGGTGGCCTGCCTTTCTTTGAAGGCCACCATCCCTCCGATTGTAGCAAATCAGATTGCGTCGCAATTTGTAATCTACTGAATGAATATTAATTAGGTAGGCCAGACTGCGACACAATCCAATTCTGTTTATTACGAACTAACCTAATACCACATATAATGGTTTGTGAAAATACATACTGGACTAAAAAAACGGTTGCAAATTGTGACCAGTACTTTACAAGTAGTAAATAGTATATCTGCCCATTGGTTCCTTATATGTCTGTATGATCCCACATCAACATAAATCAGGAAGCAGTTTAATACCTCAAAGGTATGTATGGAAAGTCGTTTTCTCTGTTCACTTCTCCTGCCACTACATCATGTACGCCTGCAACGTCAGCAACACGTTCTGCTCACCCTTCAGAAATACACCAAACAAATAACTTTTCCTAAATGGGAGATCCTACATCTCTGTATTGTATGAAGCACGAATGTAAGACCAAAGAAGGACCTTTGAGCTAACAAATCACAAAGTCTATTTGAAGTGAGAAGTCTAACGTACCGGTCGAACAAGTTACTTTCCTTCAGTAATACTCTTTCTTGTGAATACTCGATCTGATCGCTGATACCACAACTTGTAAATATATCCCCAGCTGTCATAGTGCACCCAGAAATTTCAAGCCAGTGCTCCTGGGGGCCAGCAGGTGGCGCCATGCGCCTCAGCATTAACACCATTCTGCAACCCGAAAGTAATGAACGGAGCCACATTTAAGTACCACCAACGCCAACCACGTCAGTTTCTTTCATGAAATAATTCGCACAATCACACGATGTGCCTATCAGCGGATTAAATGAACCAGTGTGCAGATGCCTAGATTGAGATTTTTTTTTTTTTAGATAGATGAGCCCATACTACAGACAGCCCATACCACAGACAGCCCAGAGCGGACAGTAGTGAGGAATCTGCAATTAGATAGAGTATTCACCAGAAAGAGCGTTACCGAAGGCAAGTAACTTGTTCTGATGGATACTTCTAACCACGATTCCTCAACTTATGACTGGATACCAAAGCAGATTCCAAGGTGGTGCTTCTGTGGTATGGCTCAAACTAAACAGTTCTGCAGGACCAACAGGCAAAATGCCCATCACGATGGACCGGACTGTTGAGGCAGCAGTACTTTGAGAACGTGTGCAGGGATGCCCATACAGTTGCCTGACAAATATCCAGGACAGGCAAATTGCATGCCAAAGCAGTGGTAGCAGCTTTAGCTCTGGTCAAATATGCCTGTAGGCCTTTGGGTAGCTGCCTCTCTGCCAATGTGTAGCAGATCCTAATGCAGAGCTATCCATTGAAACAAGGTCCGTTTCTGCACCTACCTGCCATTCTTTTCCCCCAGAGACCCCCACAAATAGTTGATCGTCCACCCGAAGTTCCTTGGTACAATCAATGTAAAAGCTGAGCGCTCTCTTGGGATCCAGACAATGGAATGTTTCTTACTTTTTAGAGAGATGAGGCGAAGAAAAAAAAGATCGGCAGAATGACTGCTTTTCTGGCATGAAAAAGCATTACCATCTTCGGTAGGGATGCAGTTCACGTCCTCAACAGCAGTTTGTCAGGAAAAAAGGTGGTATAAGGAGGCTGGACTGAAGTTTACTTAGCCGGTGTGTGGATATTATCGCATTGGTACAAAAGGGTTACACATCAGTAAGGTGAGGACTAAATTAAAGTCCAACTGTGGTATTACAAAGGGCGTTAGAAACATAAGCAGTAAACCTTTTATAAAATGCATCACAGCCAGTGATTTAAACCAGGGAGCTTGGTCCAGAAAACGTAAAAGGGCTGAACGAGCCGACATGTAAACTTTAACTATGCCCAAAAAAAGGCCCTGCTGGGCTAGAAACAAAGCAAAAACAACACCACATCTGACAGTTTTGCCTGCATCTGGTCTAACAGTGGGTACCACACCACAAACTTGTTCCAGTGCTCTGCATACATAGATTTCGTGAAAGGGTGCCTGGCCGCCAGGATGACATTAATGACCTCTGCGGGAGATCACAAGAACTCAACTGAAACCGCTCAATCTCCACAAGAGAAGGTGCAAAATGCGCAGGCTTTGGTGTAATGCTCTGCCCTGCTGCTGCAACAGTAATCCTCCTACAGTAGAAGAATGATCAGAGGGCAGATGCTCCGGCCCCAATGATCCAGGTGCCACACACACCTGGCCCAATCTGATGCTACTAGGATGATTTGAGCCCGGTCATCCCTAATCATCTTCAAAACCAGGGGCAGGAGAGGTAGTGGCCCGAAGGCATACAGAAGCCCTGAGCTCTACTCTATGCACAAAGCTGCTACAAGAGAGGTTTTTGGGGAATTTCTGGGCGCAAAAGTGATGACACTGCACGTTCTTAGTAGTGGTGAGCAGATCTAGCCACGGTTCTCCCACTGTTGGAAGATATCCCATGCCATCTCCGGATGCAAGTGCCATTTGTGATCCACTAGGCGTTGCCAACTGAGTTAGTCGGCCCCATTGTTTAAAGATCCTGCCAGGTAGTGCAAAACAATGGAAATCCCATGATGAGTTTAGCCAGCTCCCAGAGGCATTAAGCCTCCTAGCACAGGACTCTGGACCCCGCCCCGGCCTGCTTACTGCAGTACCACATAGCTGTGCTATTGTTCATGAAAACCTGCACCACACGCAACTCCAGCAAGGTGATGTGGAGGTGGGTCTCGACTTGAGACCAGAGTACGCGGATCTCCACCTCTTAGTAACCTCCCCAGCCCAGAAGGGATACATCTGTCACCCCAGTCAACTCCGGGTGGGGCAGTGGCTGAGTTGCGGTCAAGCATTCACCACTGCAGATCTTGTACAGTCTCCTCTGAAACCTGGATGAAGTCCAACAAGTTTTCTTGGAGCTAGACTCACTGAGACTTCAGATCCCACAGCAGAGTCTGCTATATCACCTGGCAAAGGGGACATGCAGGACATAGGAGACTAGCAAGCCAAGCAACCTCAGAGCTGCTCTCACTGAGATCCAGGACCAAGGTTAAAACATTGGGCTCATAGCCCAAACGTCCTGCACTCGCTGTGAGGGAGGAAAGGCACAGAACTGCACCGTGCCCATAGCATCTCTGATAAAAGGAAGCCTCTGAAGAAGTCTGAGGTTCTCAGTCAATGAGCCACAGTCACATCTAAGATCTCAAAAGGTTTGCTGTCATCTGGAGCTGGTCTACGACTGACTGCAGCCCACCTTCAACAGCCAGTCACTGAAGTAGGGGAAACACTGGTATCCCCAACTTCCAAAGATGGGCAGAGACAACCGCCATCACTCAAGGGGTGCTGGTAAGGCCGAATGGGAGCAGAGCAAACTGAAAATGCTCCTTGCCTAATTTAAACTGAAGGCAATGCATGTGGGACTGCAGTTTGAGCACATGAAAGTGTGATCCCTACAGGTCCAAGGCAATCATCCAGACAACCGTATCCAGGGCAGACTAAATTTGGACCAGTGTGAGCATTTTGAATTTGTCCTTCCACCAGAAGGCATTCAGACAGCAAAGATCTAAAATACAATGAAAGCCTCCATCCTTCTTTGGCACAAGGGAGTAGCAGGAGTAAGGATAAGTTACTTACCTGTAATCCTAGTTCTCTTCCAGGGGTATCCTCATCAAAGTCATAAGCACTTGAATATTCCCGCACATGCGCGGAGACCCCCGAAAACATATAAAAATGATATATGAAAACATATATATAGCTATATATATACTTGAAGATGGAGGATCACAAGAAAACAACAGCCAGCCAGGGCAAAAATCTGGATCCCAAAGGATACAATGAGTCACAAAGAAATAAAATATCCAAGAAAGAAGTGACTCAAACAGATAGATTCACCAAAGAACAAAAATATATTTCAACTACAACGTTTCAGCTTCCGCCTTCCTCAGGTAGTACAAGATGGTTTGCTCAGTGGCTGCACAGATGACACAGCTGAATTTTCAAAAAGCATCATGAGTGAAGATTCTATTTGGAATGTGGAATCAATGCAGTCCTGAGAGCTCTTGAGATATGCAGTAATCAGGTTGTATTATCAGTAATGTTCAGTCCATCTGGATGCAGTGATTTTAAACGGTACATCCAGAAGTTTTCTCTGGAGTCCAGTAGTTCTTCCTTTGAGACATGTTCCACGGGGAAAATCTTCAAATCTGATAGTAAATGATCCACAAGGTTAAAATGATTGGCTACAGGCTGGTCAATTTTCTTATTAATTATTGCCGATTTGTGGTTCCTGAATCGTGTACGGAGGTCATTCACTGTTTGGCCTACATATTGTTTTTTACAGCTTTGCCGTTGGCACTGAATCACATAAATAATGCATGTTGAGCGACATGTAAGATGCTGTCTTATTCCATAGGTCCTTCTTGTAACAGAACTAGTTACTGATGATGTTTGTAAAAGGTATTCACACGTGATGCACCTTTTAGAGTCACAGCAATGAACCCCTGCATTTGTTACAACTTGCTTGAGTTCAGCTCTCACAATAAGAGATCGTAAATTTGGAGCTCTGCGGTAAGCAATGACTGGCGGTTTTGGAAAAACCTTTTGCAATTTTTCACAAGTAGACAGTAAGGGAAATGTTTTTTGCATTATATTTCTGTAGTTGGGAGCTGATGGATGATAGTCAACCACAAATGGAGTTCTGTCACTTTTGTTTCTGCCGTTGGTATTCCAAATAAGTGCTTCTCTGGGTAACTGCAAAGACTTGTAAATATAGCTCTATATATGCCGAAGTTTTCGCCACAGAGGTTCCTGCAATCCCCAATCTCCTGGAAACAACGGGAACAGACGATAACCGACCCAGTTGAAAGTGCAAGTGAGTATTTTTTTGAAATCTCAGCATGCCTGCCATGACGCGTTTCAGCCTACCAGAGGCCTTGTTCACATGACGCCATTGGAGTAACAATGCCAAATTTAAAGTGCACAGTGCATAGTAACAAATAACACGATTGGTTGCCTGACAAAAACGTAATGGACATAGAAAAAAAAAGAAAAAAAAATATATATATATATAAATATACATTTATACAGTCATACTAGAACAAAGGGTAGCTCTATATATATATATATATATATATATATATATCAGAGTATAGACTCCCTCCTGCTTCCTGTTGTTTGGAAAGAGAGTCACGGACCCAAAATATATATATAGCTCTATATGTATTGAAGCAAAGCAATCCCTTGTGCAGTCCCGCACAAAACGTGGACAACGTATATAGCTGGTGCCAAATATTCTCAAGTTTATTTCATCGGTGCGGTCTCCGACGCATTTCGGCCACAGACGGTATATATATATATATATATATATATATATATACACACACACTCACACACACACACACACACACACACACACACACACACACACACACACACACACGTCAGGCAAGATAAAAATCTCTGGAATGCATATGCTGTTTTTTCAATAAAGCTTTGGATGAAGATTTCACTGTTGTAGGGCGTCTTTGCTTCAGGGCAACTTTTTGGATGGATTTTAGTGCAGCAGCCTGGCCGTGAAAGACGCCCCACCACTGAGAGGTAATGTGGGGCTGCAGGGGTTTGGAAGTGTGTTAACCTCTGAACAGAACAGTGAATTTTGAATTTTAAAAAACGAATTTGCAATCTGAGGCCCACTGGGGTAATACATTTTGAAAGATATCACTGAAAGGACACAGTACCCACGTTGGGAATAATCTGCGCAAACTCTCACTACAACTCCCAGCATGCCAAAACCAATTGAACTCACCTGCGAGGCCCACCAAGGGGCAGCCTTTCACAAACATGTAGAGAGGAGAAAATGCGGGAGAGTGCTGCTGTGAATTGACAGTCAATGACTATGAATAAGGGGCAGGAGCCCCGAAACGCGTCAGACGATAAAGAACAATCTATGGAATGCATATGCTGTTTTTTCAATAAAGCTTCGGATGAAGATTTCACTGTTGTAGGGCGTCTTTGCTTCAGGGCAACTTTTTGGATGGATATATATATATATATATAGATATCTATATATATATATATATTTTTTTTTTTAAACAAAACAAAACAATGCAGCCTTCCAAACACAACAGGCTAAGCAATGCTGTAAAAACTTATCATTGCACATATCCAACTAAAGCAGGGAAACCAAAGGACACTTGAACTGCTTTTAATGAACAGCAGAAAACATATCCCTGCAAAGAGAAAAAAGCAGGCATTGCTAGCCCATAGGCTGCATTGTAAATTCATTAGCATAGAAAGCTGAAAGCCAATACAGTGAAACATAAAAAACTGGCACTGTGCCTTTAAGGCGGCCATGACCCCTAGCTTCCCATCTTGCCTCAGAGGTGACAGTTAGGTCAGTTGTTCTTTGCGGAGACCCGGACATAATAAACAGCCTGGGCATTTCAATACGGGTTTATTGAACAGTCGTTATTCTTGTGTAGAATATATGAGCTGCAACAACCATTAGACAGTAGCAGAGATATATGATTAGCAGTACAATGAATATAAATGGATAGCACAGTTCTACCATCTTGCAATACGCATGAATAAATACATGAATATAAAATGCATTGATAAAAGAAAGCGCGTACTCCTACGATGCCTATCTAGATGTACCTAAGTGTACCTAGCATGTGAGTAGGTGTGAAGCCAAGAATCCCTCTAGGATTTAGTTGAACCCCATTACCTGAAGTGTGAGAATGTAGGAACCTTCTTGGTCTCGAGTTGGACACCCCGCGAGGGATGTTCAGACCACTGTCAGCTGGAGCGTCTGCATGCAGGAGCCTCAGCGTCTCTGGTCAGTGTGTCGGCCTGGAAGTCTCGGTTCCCTCTAACTAACACTAGCAAGAGGTGCTATATTTATACAGAAAGTATCTAGGGCTCCTTTGTCTCTTGTTGCTTGTATTAGCCATTGTTGGATTTGAGGATGACGTATGGGATGAACCGTGCACGTAGATATGGGGAGGAAGGTGGTGTAGCCCCAGCCTGGTTTCTAAGAACCCTTATGAATATTCATCCATACTGTGTGAGTCTATTGATGGAGTTATAGGACTCTATTGTTTAGGAGAAACCCTCCTTGTGCATCCAGGACTAGAACTAGGTAAAGGTTCAATCCTAAAAGGCTCGTTATGTCTTGTGGTTTGTGGCCTCCTGGTCTGCCTTGCTACGTTGTCTTAGGCCTGGCTGCCATGATGCCTTTTTGCGCACGTTACTTTGTGCCATTGTTTTTCCAGCCTCTGCTTCTGCCCAGCTATTTTAGAACTGTCTGCATTTCTGTCTTTCACCTTTTCTCCTGTTCCCTTTGGGCTACGTCTGCACAACATGTACAAGGTCGAAAAACAACGTCCCTGGTTCTTGCTGATCTGGCCAGTCCCTCGCACTTAGTGTTATGTCTATGTACAGCTGCCCTGGAGAATTTTGTGTGCTTTTAATATTGTGATTTTCACGTTTAGAGACACTTGGAGAAAAACCTTTCCAGAGAGAAGAGCTGTGCTTGTGATGATGATGTAAACCTTGCATCTAGATCTTGAGGTATGGGGGTTCGCTAGTCAAAGCCCAGAGGTCTTCTGTTTTTATAATAAACTAGCTACTAGCAGGGGAGGGTGGTAAGGTCATTTAGCCCTATATCCACTGCTTTATGAAATGCTTTCCCCGTTTGTATTCTATGGAGTTGTAACTATGCTGATTATATTATCCTTATGCATTATGCTGATAGTACTGGCACGTGTACTGTATCTTAGAGCACGTTAGTTGAAATAAACATTTTAAACTATACAGTGTCTCTTCTTACGTGCGTTGGGGACAGGTATGAGTGAATTATGAAAGGGTGTTCTTGCTACTGCGAGTCCTGAGAGAGAGAGATACCGTGTTCTGGGTTGTCTAATCATTGGTAGCATCGTTGCTAATGAGACGCTACAGCTAGTCGGGTTGGGGTTTTAGGTGCTAAGGTTTATGGTAGGCTCACCACTATATTCCGAGGTCCTATTATCCTGTGCATAGCTCTGTGTATGTGCAGAATCCCTACAACATGGCGCAACCAACGAGTGGGCTGCTTATCTGCGAGACGCTTGAGTAGTATTTGTGCTTGTCCACAACTCCCTTCGCAGATGCTTCCGGAAGCGTGTGTGACGGTGATACCTCCTATATTGACGTTTTTATAGGTTCTTTCAAGCTTGAAGTTGTTAAAAGGTTTCTTAACTAATACCCTATATTGTGCTGCCGTACATTAGGTTGTCGGAAAATTATAGCCTAAAATGGCTGTTCAAATTGCGGCACATAGCCGCACAGCGCTCCGGGCTCACTTGACCGTGTATGGAGTGCCTGACGCGGGTGTCGATCTGATCTTTGTGGTACAAGCAGATCCAGCTTACCACTTTGAAGTGTTTTACTCTTGGGTCACCTTTCCGGCGGTGGATGGGAACGATAATTTGTTCCATGAATATGAAGCCACCGTTGTTCCTAATCACTATAGACCGTACAGGAATCTTGAAGTATCGCTCACGGCTTGGCAACACCGTGTTTGGTTTGATGGCGCCCTCCCCCAACCGGTTACCGCGGTTCGTTTAGGCCCCCTATCAATAGACGGGGCCACTTGGCCTGTCTTGGCCGGGTACACTCCACATCCACGTTATATGACGGTGGCAGTCGGTGAACTGCGTAATTTGCATTCGTCTTTGATACGAGTGCATAGAGCTTTAGTACAGTATGTTACAGGCAACATCCAGGGAGCCCCGCCTGGAGTTGCAGCCCATCCAGCTGGAGCAGGCGGTGTAACCATAAGTCCTGTCATGGTTAATTCGGTGATGGGCAAGCGCCCACAAAATAAGGATGATTTTCCTTATTGGCTTGCAGAGAAATTTGACCAGCTGGAGGCAGTTTTTCCAAATACTTCTCCTGTGGAAAAACACAGGATTCTGACGATTAGTTTGCCAAAAGACTTAATTCCCGAGTTGGCAGAATGCAACAACTGGGGAAGTGTTCGCAGCAGTATATGCGAAGTGTTTCGGCACTCCTTCCATGACGGTTCTCCCCTCTGTAATTAAACGTGTGCAGGATGAGCATGGCCCTGAGGCGGCTGTGGAATTAGGGATGAGACTGGTGGGAGTGTTCGACGTAGTAGCTGATTTGATCCTTGCGAATGTCAAGGGCGATGCAGTTAACTTTCAAGTAGCTAATGCTTTGACTTTGGTCCCAGATCAGGACAAGCCGCGCAAATTACCGAAAATTATTGCACAGGCTTACAAAACAATTGGCCGCAATAGCCTGGGAGTTAAGCCTTTTGCTAAATCGCAAACACAATCTTAACAACAACCAAAAACTCAATTTGAGAAAGATGAGAAACCAGTTTTTACTAAAAAGAGCTGGAGGTTGAAAAAACAGGGTAAGCAACAGAAGAAGCCGGGGTCGCGAGGCGCATCCCCGGTTTCCTTTTCTTCTGAACGCACTTATGATTTGCGCGATAGGGCGAGAATTAAATCTCCAGAGAGATTTCAAGTCCCTGATTCGCGTTCTCCTCGTTCTTCACAGGCACCAACAACTTCGGAGGCTGGTGGAGATCGCCAGGATAGAGGAAGGGGTCGAGAGGCTCCACAGGGACAAGACCAACCTCGACAACAGGTCAGAGGGAAAGCAGAAGAATTTCAACGCTCTCGCCCACAGTTTCAGAAGAAGAAAGTTGCCGCTGTAACAGCGAGATATGCCACAGACGGTGAGAACGAGGCTCCTGAATTGGACGTGGGCAGTGACCCTCCTAGACAGCGCCGCGGAAGTTACCATAGTGCGGGAGGCGCTACGTCCTCATGTGGAGGCGACAGCAACTGAAACATTCATTACTGTCGAGACGGCAGACACCAGAGTGGCACCCCCTGATAGACAAAAGACACACAATTGATGGACGGAATGCAGAACAAATCAAAACATTCACCCCCAGTCAAGAGATCTGGGTTAAATCCATCATTCTTTTGCTCACCATGCCACCCCAGTTTAGACCTGGCCATATGCAAATCAGTCTTGACATTGTGCCTCATGGGAACAGTCCAGCCCGAACTGCCAAGCCAGGTCCTCCCTGGACCGGAAACAAGCATCCTAGGACCGGTTTCGGGGTTTCACCCTCTTCAGCCAGGATAGCTTGATTCCAGTGGCACAGTGAGCCCAGGGCCCACGTCTGGGCATACCTGGCGCACTTAGGGCGAGAAAGCAAAAGACACACAATTGATGGACGGAATGCAGAACAAATCAAAACATTCACCCCCAGTCAAGAGATCTGGGTTAAATCCATCATTCTTTTGCTCACCATGCCACCCCAGTTTAGACCTGGCCATATGCAAATCAGTCTTGACCCTGTGCCTCATGGGAACAGTCCAGCCCGAACTGCCAAGCCAGGTCCTCCCTGGACCGGAAACGAGCATCCTAGGACCGGTTTCGGGGTTTCACCCCTCTTCAGCCAAGATAGCTTGATTCCAGTGGCACAGTGAGCCCAGGACCCACGTCTGGGCATACCTGGCGCACTTAGGGCGAGAAAGCAAAAGACACACAATTGATGGACGGAATGCAGAACAAATCAAAACATTCACCCCCACTCAAGAGATCTGGGTTAAATCCATCATTCTTTTGCTCACCATGCCACCCCAGTTTAGACCTGGCCATATGCAAATCAGTCTTGACCCTGTGCCTCATGGGAACAGTCCAGCCCGAACTGCCAAGCCAGGTCCTCCCTGGACCGGAAACAAGCATCCTAGGACCGGTTTCGGGGTTTCACCCCTCTTCAGCCAGGATAGCTTGATTCCAGTGGCACAGTGAGCCCAGGAGCAACGTCTGGGTATACCTGGCGCACTTAGGGCGAGAAAGCAAAAGACACACAATTGATGGACGGAATGCAGAACAAATCAAAACATTCACCCCCAGTCAAGAGATCTGGGGGTCCAGGGAAGACATGGCTTGGCAGTTCGGGCTGGACTGTTCCCATGAGGCACAGGGTCAGACTGATTTGCATATGGCCATGTCTGAACTGGGGTGGTGGAGTGAGCTAAAGAATGATGATGGATTAAACCCAGATCAGTTGACTGGGGGTGAGTGTTTGATTTGCTCAAACGCTCCGTCCATCATCCCCTTTGGTATCGCTTTGTTTGCCCTAAGTTGGCAGGGTATGCCCAGACGTGGGTCCCTTGCTCACTTTGCCACTGGATTCAAGATAGCCTGGCTGATGAGGGTTTTGAACCCGAAACCGGTCCCAGGATGCTTGTTTCCGGTCCAGGGAAGACATGGCTTGGCAGTTCGGGCTGGACTGTTACCATGAGGCACAGGGTCAGACTGATTTGCATATGGCCATGTCTGAACTGGGGTGGTGGAGTGAGCTAAAGAATGATGATGGATTAAACCCAGATCAGTTGACTGGGGGTGAGTGTTTGATTTGCTCAAACGCTCCGTCCATCATCCCCTTTGGTACCCCCTGATAGACTACATAATATTGTTCTTCAAATTGAAGGTGACATTCAGCGTGTTATTAAAGGGATTTTTTGGGAGAATCTGACCTCTTCTTACGACATTCTGTTAGCGGAGGCGGATTGGCCGCCCCCATTCGTACTTGCTGGGCGTAAAGGGGAGGAGGTAATCCTTCCGAGCTTTTCTCGTCATGTCCCAAAGGACAAAGCGGAGGCTCTTGCAGCTGAGTGGGCTGTGTCCCTGGCTCCAGCGTTATACCGCAACCACGTGGGCTGGGATGAAGACTCTCCCCCCCATGAAATACCTTTGCGGTCCCTACCACAGCCACAACCCCAATATCCCATCAAACGGGAAGCTAAAGGTCCCGTTTCCGAAATTCTGACCCAGTTAGAATATCAGGGAGTGATTGAAACATGCGTGTCACCGATGAATAATCCCCTTTTCGCGGTTTCTAAACCCGGTGGATCGTACCGCTTAGTTTTGGATTACCGACATTTGAACTCTCATTGTCGGACCTTTGCGGTGCAAAACACCCACAGTTCTGCGCTTGTAGACAGTCTTGCTCGTAAGGAATATAAAACTACACTTGACCTATCCAATGGATTCTACACGCACAACTTAGCCCCGGAGAGTAGCCAATGGAGCGCTTTTACCTCCGGTGGTAAATTATTCAAATTTCGGCGTTTACCTATGGGCTACGAGGACAGTCCGGGCGTATTCGCTGCCCGTGTTGTCTCTTTGATAGACGGCATAGACCCAGATGCATGTCCGGACGTCGATGACATCTATCTGACAGACGACGAATTATACCCGCATCTTTCCCGAGTGGACCGCATTATTCTAGAATTTGCGGTTTTAGGTTATAAGTTTAACTTTGCCAAATCTCACATTGCTGAATTTACAGTTTTGTTTTTGGGCTATGAGCTCAACAATGAAGGTAAGGGCTTAGCCCCCCATTTCCTGGAGAAATGTGCACTTTTGTGCCCTCCTACTACTCTGAAGAAACTTCAGTCTTTACTGGGTTTTTTGAACTTCGGGCGTACTTACATTCCTGAATATGCCCAGCGTATCAAGCCACTGTATGCCTTGATACAACCTAACTTTTCGAAGTCATGCTGGCTTCCGGAGCATTCCTCCATTCTGCAGTCTTTGCAGACAGACCTTCTTGAGTCTAAATTCTTGTTGACTCGTGATAACCGCACAAACCTGGTAATTAGAATAATTCCAGGGGCAGTGGGTTTCACGTACTTAACCTTTAACGAAGGTGACACAGTACCCATCGCATACAAGTCACATCTTTACACTTCCGCGGAAATGCGCTTTTCATCTGTGGAGAAAGTTTTGACTGCAGTGCAAATGGCGATTCTGAAGGAACGCGCACTCGCACAGGGAAAACGCATTCTGGTGGTAACACCATATCCTGCCCTGGAGGCAGTGACAAAGGCAAGTGTTCCGAACTCTAAAGCTTGGCACCCCCGTTGGATACAATGGGCAACATCTTTGACGTCTCCGGATGTCACTTTTATCTTTGATTCTTCACTTCAGACTCAGGAGTTTTTACAGTATGAATTCGTTCATCCTCCTCCTCTGTCTTTGCTACCGCTTGAGGAATACGAATGTATTATCTATACCGATGGTTCGGCACAACCGGCCACGGGTTCCAAGCATGCTTATTCAGCAGCATGTGCTATTGTTGCAGGTACCTTTGTGAACGGTAAGTTCAAATCTACTGTAGTGAACACTCAGGCACTCGGAGACAGTACTGCACAATTGGCCGAGCTGCACGCATTGGTGCTTGCACTTGAGTTCGCTACTCCGGATGTGACCACTCTAATTGTATGCGATTCGTACTACTGTGTTCAGTCTTACAATGACAATCTGTTCTTTTGGTCGCAAAACGAATACAGAGACGCCAAAGGTAGCACAATTAAGCATAAAATGCTTTGGGTTCGAGTGGCAGATTTGAAACAACGTCTGCCTCTCACACAGGTGGTTCACACTCTTGGCCATCAGCGGGTGGGCGCGCATGCTGTCGGTAACGGTTTGGCGGACGAAGCTGCCAAATCAGCAGTAGTCAGGTGCTCAGTCGCAGCAGTTACCGGATCCATGTCTAAAATAGATACTGATATTTTAGCACCTATTGCTGCGACGAAGGAAGGTGCTAATTACCCTAGGGGTTTCCCTTCCAAATATTCTTATCAGTTAGGTCCCGAACAGGCTCCTTACGTAAAAATACCCGACGTTGGTGATCGGCTGATCCCCAACACGGACCGCAGAATTTCCTTTATAACGGCCGCACACGAAGGCATGGCTTCGGCTCATGCTGGCGTGTCTGCGACTGTTTCCATCTTGCAGCAGCGTTACTGGTGGCGTGGGTTATACAAACAAACCCGTACTTATGTGCTTTCTTGTGACGTTTGTCAGCAGATTAAGCCTTCCACGGTTACACGATCACCACAGACCCCGCTCTGCATTTCTAACAGACCTTTTTGGTGTGTTTACCTGGATCACTGCGGTCCATTTTCTTCAGACACTACCTATAAATATATCTTAGTGGCAGTGGATTCGTGCACACGTTTCATCTGGGTTTGGCCACAACGAAGTGCTGACGCTCGAAATGTCATAAGGGATTTGCGTGTCTTTGTGAGAATTTTCGCCTGTGGCACCTTCCATTCTGACCAAGGTCCGGCGTTCGCCTCTAAGGCTTACAAGGACGCAATGGGTCCACTGGGGGTGCGGGTGAAATTTTCGTCTCCATATCGGCCTGAGGGCAACTCGATTGTTGAACGAATGAACCGTGACTTAAAGCAATCCTTGACAGCTAGAGTCTTAGGTACTGGCAGGAACTGGCTGGCCCACTTGTACACCGTACAACGTGCACTTAATAATCTCCCTAGAAGACCTCTGGGTGGGCGGACCCCATACGAAATGCTCTTTGGCATAAGAATGTTTGTGCCCGACCTTGATGGTCTAGACATGGCGGCGCAATCCGCCATCTTTGATGTAGATAACCATTCTACTATGTTACAGGACTTACAAGAAGCCCGAGACAAAGTTGCGATCGCACATTTACCTTCAGCCGCAGACGCTGCGCTGCAGATTCCGGTTGCCGGCTGGCTTCCGAAGATTGGAGATCTGGTTCGAGAGAAGGTGGAGAACAAAAAAGAATTCGGCCCTTCTTATCGTGCACCAGTTCCAGTCCTTGGCTTGAAGGGAACTCGTACAGTCATCTTACCACCGCTTCCTGGTCGCAAAGAGAACAGATACATCTCAGTGGAAAATGTCAAGCTACAACATCTGGCCGATCCTGAATAGTGTTGCACCAGCGGTCTCTTGTCCTGTCATGTCCCGGACGAATGTTTGTGGCCCTCCTGCCCGAACGGTCACTGATGTTGCTATTGAGATAGTAGATTTGCCTGATCGCTTACTCGACTACCCGGACTTGCCCTGCAACGAAGAGTCTGAGTATACCTACCCCGCTAACGAGTCGGTGGCACACCTACCAACAACGCCACTGAGCCCAACACGTTATTCCTTTGACTCGGATTTCACCTCATCACTTGTCCCGTCCAAATTCAGCATTCTTGTATCCTGGTTCAGAGACAATTTTTTCGCCCACAGTTTCAGAAGAAGAAAGTTGCCGCTGTAACAGCGAGATATGCCACAGACGGTGAGAACGAGGCTCCTGAATTGGACGTGGGCAGTGACCCTCCTAGACAGCGCCGCGGAAGTTACCATAGTGTTATGTCTAAGTGCGAGGGACTGGCCAGATCAGCAAGAACCAGGGACGTTGTTTTTCGACCTTGTACATGTTGTGCAGACGTAGCCCAAAGGGAACAGGAGAAAAGGTGAAAGACCGAAATGCAGACAGTTCTAAAATAGCCGGGCAGAAGCAGAGGCTGGAAAAACAATGGCACAAAGTAACGTGCGCAAAAAGGCATCATGGCAGCCAGGCCTAAGTCAACGTAGCAAGGCAGACCAATAGGCCACAAACCACAAGACACCCCCTGGACATACATCTGGTTGGTGCTATTCCTGATTTTTTTGTTCATGTCCATTGGCTTTGTCACAGTGTTTTTTCTACTCATCAATGGTCACTATTTACCAGAACGCTCTGCAGTGAACTGTGTCGCTGGAACTTTGGCTCCACATTCTTCATCTCACAACAGCGTGACCACACATTTGTAAACATTTCCGCTTTTCCAGTCGCTGATGGCATCGTATGGGATGCAGTAAATTTCCAAATTCATGGACCAACCGAGATTATTAATGTACCAAATGTCCTTCGTGTTTCAATGGGTGATGTCGTAAAAAGTAATATTCATTCTGACGATTGGGATGTGCATGCAGTTGAAGCATTATTTACTGATTTGAAATATTATGCTGCTTTCAATGCTGAAGATTTGTACATGAATTCTGCAAGTTATGCTGATTTGTATTGTTACCAGCATTGGGGCAACCACTTTGTCCATAAACCAAGTGCACTGCGTGGTCCTTTTAACTACACCCAATGGGATCATTGTCCAACACCTTTACCAGGTAGCTCCCAAACTCTTAGAAATAAATTTACTTACTTCACAGACTTTGATAGATCGAACCCTGGGTCCTATTATTTTAAATTAAACACTACATCCACTCAGAAAATCATGTTGACCCACACCAAATTGCTATATTCGGGTTCCTTTTTGAGCGCCTTAGCTGTGGGTGGTTATGAGTACTGGAAGGACACTGTTGACTTGAAATCAATCTGGGGCTCCAAACCATGGCAGGTACAAGGCACAGAAGTCTTGCACCGTGCTTGCCTTATCCCGGCCCAAATTTTATTTTTGAATAATGCCATCTATCAGACTACGTGTTGGGGTTTGGCTACTTCCAAACAGTTGAGTGCACCTTCCTTTCCTGCTTTGTCCTACACTACCAACTCAAGCTTGCATTTCAATATGTCCCTTGCGTCAGTGCAAGCTTTGTTTCAGAACAATTCGTTTAATATTTCCACGTTTGTTCAGTCACCCTGGTTGGCTTGGCCGATAGCATCTAATGCCTGCCAACTGCGTTTTCATGACTCGGTTCCTGGTTACAAACAGGATAGGCCAGATCCAAGGTTTTCTGACTCTCATACTGTAACAAAGTATTCTGTTGGTAAATTGTGTAAACAGTGGTTGCAGCACTCTTCCCTAGATTCTGTTAAACAACATTTGTCCCTCCTCTCAGGCAACGTTGATCTGTCCGACTTTATTCTGGGGCCTCGTGGTCCACGACCTAAGAGATTCATTTATGAAACTTATAATGAACTCTGGAAGCTTTCGCAAATTGAAGCTGCTTCCCGTCTACGGGAAATAGATCAAGCAAATTTGGAAAAGGTGCTTGCTGTTGTTGACAATAGTATTAATACCCTTTCTTCCCGCATTTACACGTTAGAGAATATTGTGTCCTCTGTTGTTGATATTGTACAAGATGATGTTTCAGTGTTATATCATGGTCAGAATCAATTGCGTTCAGTTATGCAGTTTGCATGGACTTTGCAAACACTTAAGTTGGGTAAAGTTCCTTGGCATTTTTTGAACACCTCTGCCTTATTCCTGCCCTTTAATTTAACTGACAAACAGCAGTTCATGTCCATGAAGGATGCAGCATACACTCTGTTACATATCGAGAACATAGAGCCTTTACCATTCTCTGTGGCGGAATTGGATTCTGCCGTGTGGCTAGTTCATGGGGTTATCGCCTTGCCTTTTTCTTTGTTTGAATTTAGTTTGTGCATGAAACATTATCCTGTGGGCCGTTTCCAGCCCTTGGGCAGTGCCTTCCTGCATGAACTTTGGTCCCTGCCTTTCATGTATAAATGCCTTCGAGACGGGAAGGAAGTTTTTCTCACGGGGGAGTCATGCGATTCAACTGTGGGTCATTCCCTTATTTGCAAACACATTAAATTGCACGGAGCTTGTAACGTTTCGGCTCCGAATCTTGCTTGTGTGTTAAAGGGTATTCCTGCTCCTGCTATTTCTCCTACTTTCACTGTGCTTGCTAATGGTAGCTATCTGCTTTTGAATAACCAAGACTGCTGTGGCATGCTGGCCGGCATACCCTATATTGTTACTGTTTCACACAGGGTTTTCTGCTGCAAAAATGTGCTTTTTCCTCCCCCGCACGACATCATAGATAGTTCTGTTTGGCCTTCCATTCCTACTCTGAAGGCGGATTTCAATAAATTGAGCAGAATAAAGGCACTATTATTGAACCAGGAGGTTATGCCCAGGAGACATTCATTCTCCAGGTGGTAAGTACCCACAGTGAAATACAGGCCCTTTTGAACACTAACCTCCCACAACATTTCGGTGAACTGATTCACCGTGTTTTTAATGCATCAAGCACTGAAGGTCTGGTGCACATTTTTAAAGTTGTGGGCTCTGGCCTTGTGACCTCTTTTCAAACTATTTTTGGTGTAATACCGGCTTTTATTAATTCCATCTTTTCCAGCGTCTTTGGTGGCTTTCTGTTGATCCTCGCCTTAGCGGCTGGTATACTGCTGTTGGTCTGTTTACTACGCAATGGCTGCACCTCCTTGGGCCCTTCGACCCAGGTCGTCTCCAGATGCTCCGTGAGCGCATCCTCGCTGGCTTCGGCATCCTGCCGTTGGCGACTCGGAGTGTATCCTATAAACTTTCTTTTCGCTTTGCGTATTTCACTTGCGTGCAACCTGTGATGTCTTGCATCCGCTGTCCTTTCTCGTGGACCATGGATTATTGCCTCTCCAATACGTCTTTGTCTGTTCCGGATTTTGTTCAGTTGGTGGGTCCCTTAGAGGCCCATGAACGGGACTGTTCCGCTGCAGGCTACATGGCGCGTGCGGCTGCACTGGGGATTTTGGCACAATGGGATATCTGGGCGACTGCTCAGAATCTCCTACAACAAAGTTATATTGAGTATCACGCAAGTTGTCCCGCATTGCTATTCGCTGCTCCCTCCTGCGAGGAACATGCCTGCAGCTTTGATTTATTGGACTGGATGGCGTCGTTTTTTTCCGACGATTCCAATGATGTCCTCTTGGAAGGTGTGGCGTTTTTCTGCACTTACACTCTGTTGGATTGACAAGGCCTTCGCTTTTTGCGCCCTGCCAGGCTGGATTGTTTTTTTTTTCCCCGGCCTCCACAACTCTTTTCTTCCTCTCCCATTCGTTGTCCTTCATGGGGACTGCTCCACAACAGATGTCTCTGTTCTGCTCGGTCATTTGGAACTCCATCTTCGTCCTGTGTCTTGGCCGATGGACTGCCCAGGGGAGGGTCCTCCCCTTTACGCCCAGCAAGTACGAATGTTGTAGGGATTCTGCACATACACAGAGCTATGCACAGGATAATAGGACCTCGGAATATAGTGGTGAGCCTACCATAAACCTTAGCACCTAAAACCCCAACCCGACTAGCTGTAGCGTCTCATTAGCAACGATGCTACCAATGATTAGACAACCCAGAACACGGTATCTCTCTCTCTCAGGACTCGCAGTAGCAAGAACACCCTTTCATAATTCACTCATACCTGTCCCCAACTCGCGTAAGAAGAGACACTGTATAGTTTAAAATGTTTATTTCAACTAACGTGCTCTAAGATACAGTACACGTGCCAGTACTATCAGCATAATGCAGAAGGATAATATAATCAGCATAGTTACAACTCCATAGAATACAAACGGGGAAAGCATTTCATAAAGCAGTGGATATAGGGCTAAATGACCTTACCACCCTCCCCGTGCTAGTAGCTAGTTTATTATAAAAACAGAAGGCCTCTGGGCTTTGACTAGCGAACCCCCATACCTCAAGATCTAGATGCAAAGTTTACATCATCAGACAAGCACAGCTCTTCTCTCTGAAAAGGTTTTTCTCCAAGTGTCTCTAAACGTGAAAATCACAATATTAAAAGCACACAAAATTCTCCAGGGCAGCTGTACATAGTGTTATGTCTAAGTGCGAGGGACTGGCCAGGTCAGCAAGAACCAGGGACGTTGTTTTTCGACCTTGTACATGTTGTGCAGATGTAGCCCAAAGGGAACAGGAGAAAAGGTGAAAGACAGAAATGCAGACAGTTCTAAAATAGCTGGGCAGAAGCAGAGGCTGGAAAAACAATGGCACAAAGTAACGTGCGCAAAAAGGCATCATGGCAGCCAGGCCTAAGTCAACGTAGCAAGGCAGACCAGGAGGCCACAAACCACAAGACAGTTACAGTGTAGTGTAGGGGAGGTAATGTAGGTGAAGGGGTATGATGTTACCCGGGCCTATATTCGGGTACCTATATGGAACATAACACCCACTCCTCTTCCGAACAGTCAATAATGGTTTTAATGCGCTACTACCCAATAGTGGAAATGGTTCGCCAGCATTTTTAGCAGAGTACATCTGTTTGGTGTTAGTCAACATAATTTTCAGTGCCGATGTCGGTGTAACCTTATAATAAATTCACGTCGGGTCAGTGGTGTTGAAACCTGAAAAATATGAAAATTTCTGTGCAAATGTTTGCGAACTACTCTTTGGTGGTGTAGGGCAATGTTCCCACTGGTGGTACTCAAACACATTTCTAGGCGAAATCGATTTGTGTAGGAAATGATGACCATAATGTTGGTAACAGTACAAAGTGTTATAGTCTGAATTACCTTCTAACATTTCAGTGTTCGGAAATGCGGCAGTATTTTCTAAATCAGACAACATGTTATTAACAGTTTCAGAGTCCCAATCATCAGAAAATGTACTGGGGGTAATGAAACTTAATGAAATTTTAAATACATGTGCAAGTTTTAAAAGTTCAGTCGGACCGAATATATCAAAATCAACTTTGTCCCAGACTATACCGTCCGGTTTAGGAACTGCTGTGATGTTCACTGTTGACAAGTCTCGTTCACGATGTGAAGATTGATGTGGTTTTAAAATCAAATTAACTTTTTGGGCTGTAGAGCTTTGTTGAAGGTATCGTCCATTAATAAGCATGCTAAAAGTTATAACTAAGCCTAGCCAGAAAAGAAGAAATAGAATCCCAGTAATTACCCAAAGTTCTAACCAAGGTGATACCAGATAAGTCTTTTTGAGAAAGTTCAGAAAGTCTTTCGCTTGCTGTTTGCGTGATTTTTGGGCTGGTGTCGTTTTCGGTTCACTTGGATCCAAAGAAAACGTATCAATGTTCATGAAGTAGCCAGAAGCAGTTCGATCAATTGTAGGATTTGTTGAAATCTCATTTTGCTCTCGTCGAGGCATGTTGACGCTGACGTGTCTGTATTTGGTCTAATTGCAACCTGGTTGTTATTTTGAGTTTCATTTTGAAGATGAACTTCTGGTTCAAGAGGAACGAGTTCCATAGCATTGTTGCATAGTCCTTCATTCCGTACAGGTAGCTCTTCAAAAGTGATGAGTCTTTCTGTTTGAACTACTTGGATTGTAGCGAGAGGAGGGCGTCTGCTACTGTGGAGTCCACGAGGCCTACTGTTCAGTATCGGCCACATAGTGTGGTTTGATTAAGTCGATTGAGACAAATCTTTTCTCCTTCTTCCCGGCAAGAGACGGCAAAAGTACAGTTCTTGTTCCTTGAACTGCTAGGACAGGTACAGGCTTTCTGTATGATGGTCCAAATTCTTTTTTGTCCGCTATTTTCTCTCTGGCCAGATCCCCGATTTTCGGGATCCAGACAGGTCTTGCCGTGTTTGCCTTGACTTCCCCAGTGGCGGTCTGTTTCTGGACAACGTTGCTTTTTTGTGTCCTGGAATCATTTAGATCCTGTAAAACAGCCAAACGATCATGGATATCAAATGGTTTCTCATCTGCCACTGTGCCTTCACAATCAAGATCAGGTACCCACATTCTCGTCCCAAATCGGACCTCATATGGAGTGACACCCCCTAGAGAATTTCTTGGCTGGTTATTGAGTGCTCTTTGTACCCCATAAAGGTGATTGACCCAACTACCGCCCTTGCCTAATACCCTAGCTGTTAAAGATTGCTTTAAGTCCCGGTTTTTCCTCTCCACAACCGAATTTCCCTCAGGATGGTACGGAGAGAAGTACCGCAGTGCTACGCCCATACTTTCTATGGCCTCTTTGTAAGCCCGATCCGAATGTAACGTGCCAACTGCATATGTCCCTATAAAGACACGCTAATCTTTGATAACAGTTCGAGCCTCAGCCGAGCGCTGAGGCCATACCCATAGGAATCTAGAGCAGGAATCCACTGCAACCATGATATACTTCTAAGCCCCATCAGATTGTAAGGGGCCGCAGTGGTCCAGGTACACACACGTGAGAGGTTTGTCAGATATTAATAATGGTGTCTGCGCCGGGCGTTTTATGGTGGAGCCTTTCATCTGTTGGCAGATGTCACACTTCAAGACATAGTCTTTAGTTTGTTTTGTTAGACCTGGCCACCAATAGCGCTGTTTTAGTAACGAAATAGTCGCTGTAACGCCTGTATGTGCAGAGCCCAAACCCTCGTGTGCTGCTAGTATTAAACCTTGCCTACGATCCATATTTGGTATTACTCTGTCCCCCACTCCAGGAATCTGAGCATATAGAATGATTTTTGCATCTAACTTGTAGGAGTACTTGAGTGGAAATGTCTTTGGTACTGCACCGCTGTTTTTGCTTGAAGCATTAACAGCCACCATAATTTCACCGTCTATCCTCGTTTTAGAACGAGTGATTGCAGCTACGGAAGCCGTGCGTACGGCCCCCTTTGCTGCTTCATCAGCCAATGAATTCCCTTCAACGTGAGCGCCATCACGTTGAGGACTCAGTGTATGGATCACGGGAGCCCTTAGTAGTTCGTTTTTCAACTCCACTACCTGTTCCCATAGCATTTTACTACTTAATTGTGCCACCTTTTGCATCTTTAAACCCATTTTGTTTCCAATGATATATTCATTGTATGACTGCACACAGTAAAAGGAATCACACACAATTAGTGTGGGGAATTCGTGATCCGTATTTACAAGTGCCAGTATTATTGCTTTTAACTCTGCCAACTGAGCCGTGCAGTCTCCTAGAGATTGCGTTTTGGTGCAACTCGGATGGAACTTTCCATCCCGCATGCGACCTTTAACGATAGCACATGCCGCGCTGTATTGTTGCTTACTCCCTATGGCCGGTTGAGCAGACCAGTCAGTGTAAATTATGTATTCATACTGATCGAGAGGCAAAATCTAATTTGGTAGAGGATATTCTTGTTCGTATTGCAGAAATGCTTGTGTTTTTAGACTTGGGTCAAATCTGTATTCAACATCCGTTGCAGTAAGAGAATTAGCCCATTGTATCCATCTCGGCTGTAAGGCTTTTGCATTTGGAATGCTTGCCTTTGTAACAGCTTCTAAAGCCGGTACTGGGGTTACGACTATTATGCATTTCCCCTGAGCCAGGGCTCTGTCTCTTGCTACAGCGGTCTGAACTGCTGTCAGGATTTTTTCTGTTGAAATGAAACGCATTTCTGCGTTTGTGTACAGGTATGATTTGTATGCGATTGGTACGGTTTAGCCTTCATTGAAGGTTAAGTAAGTGTACCCCCATTGACCCGCTATTATTCGGATCACTAAGTTGCGTACGTTTACGCGTGTCTGTAAGTATTTGGAAGCTATCATGTCTTCTTGTAGTGAATGTAGGATGTTTGAGTGTTCCGGTGTCCAATGTCTGACTGAAAAGTCAGGTTTGATTAACTCGTAGAAAGGTTTTACTTTTTCTGCGTAATCTAAAATGTATGTTCTGCCGAAATTTAGGAATCCCAGTATTGATTGTAGATTTTTTAATGATCTTGGGGGCTGGAGTAGCGCACACTTTTCTAAAAAGTTGGCTGCCAGACCTTTCCCCTCACTTGACAGCTCATATCCTAAAAACAGGACACTGAGGTGGGCGATCTTAGATTTCTTAAAATTAAATTTGTAGCCCTCAGAGGCGAATCCCATAATAATGGTGCTTACCCTGGTCAAGCGCTTTTTTAAGTCATTGTCCGTCAGATAAATATCATCCACATAGGACAATGCTTCCTCATCAAAATTTTGGAGTAACTCAGTTACTCTTGCTGAGAATACCCCCGGGCTGTTCTTATACCCCTAGGGGAGGCGACAAAATGGTCACTGGGACCCAAACGCTGAGAATGCGGTCAAATACCTGCTTTCAGGCGCTATATTTTGGCAGAAAATTCCATTTGAGATATCAAGTGTCGTTTTGTATTTTCTCCGCACAATGTTATTCATTAATGCAGCACTATGTGCGTTTTGGACAGCGAATGTCTTTGTGCAAGTGTTTAAATGTCTGTAATCTAAAACTAGATGATATGAGTTGTCCGGTTTTGATACGGGAAACAAAGGATTGTTCATTGGTGAGGTGCATGTTTCAATGACCCCCTGATATTCAAGTTGATCTAAGATCTCCCTGACCTGTTTTTTAGCTTCTTGCTTTATTGGGTATTGCCTCTGAGCATTTGGTGAAACTTTTAACGGGATCACGTGGTGGGTTGAATCCTCATCCCAACCGGCGTGATTTTTGTATAGTGCTGGAGCTAGGGCAACCGCCCGCTCCTGTGCATATGCATGTTTAAGATGTATGGGAATGAGGTCGGAGAATGATGTAAAAATTACATTTTCTCCCCTAGGGCACTCCATAACGAATGCTGGCGGCCAATCTTGTTCAGCTAATAGGATGTCATAACCAGATGACAGGTTTTCCCAAAAGAGACCTTTAACTTTCCTGGGCTTGTCCCCCTCCATTTGGAGTTTTATCTCGTGTAACTTATGTGGGACGCTCACCCTTGTATCTGGTGTTTCCACTGTGATGTAATCATTCAAGTCCGCTGTCACCAGAAATTCCATCAGGTTCTGGCGAGCTATTGTTATTTCTGCCGCACTGTCTAGCATCGTCTGAGCCCATTCCCCGTTCAGAAGCTGCGTCCTCAAAATTCTGGGCATGTCTGATCTACAGGCCTGCAACTTTCTTTTTCTTAAACTGAGGTTTTGATTTTGGCTTTTCTTCTTTTTTGGAAGTGTAGTCTTGAGCGTGCTGCTTGTCTCTGGACTTTGTACGCTCCTCTTTGTGTTCTGACCGTCCTTCTCTCTCTCTCTCTCTCTCTCTCTGAGTTTTTCGTCGAGCCCTGAAAGGAACGAGAGGAACGTGTATCAGTATCCGGATACCGGTCAGGTTTCCTAATGTTATCCCTATTCCTGAGATTATACCTCTTTTCAGAGGGCTCCTGTGGAGGAGATCTACTTTGGGATTGAGATCTCTTTTCTGAAAAGTTTTGTTGTTTTTTTATTATCCCACTTCTTTTTAGAAGAAGCAGGTGTCTGCTTGGTAGTGTCCTTTTCAGGACTGCCCATCAGTTGTGGTTTTAATTCTTTCCCACCCAAACTGTCTCTGCCTAATTCTGCATATGCAGTTTCAATTATTTTAGGTAGTTCGTGTTGTTGTTTTAACGGACTGAACTCCCTTAGGCGTTAGCCGATTGCCACTGAAGCTGCTTCCCCTTTAATATTAGCTAGTATTATGGCTGATACCTGGTCATAGTTATTTAACCCCTTCCATGCTCATGACGAGCTCAGCTCGTCATGCTGCGCAGTGCTCGTGTGCGCATGACGAGCTGAGCTCGTCATGAACCCGTCCGCTTAATGAAACGCCTCGCACAGGGCGAAAATCGGCCGCGCATGGAAGCGGTTAATAACTTCATCCCTAAGTTCAGGGCAGACTCTGCTCCGTACTTGTTTTGTATTTGTCTTAATACGTCTGGTACTACCGCTAACGAAGGAATACCATGTGTTCTGGTATATATGGCAGCAAAGACTGTACCCCATGAGGTGCAATCCTCTACTTGTGTTGTTATCCCCATGGGCAAGCAGATTGTTAGCATTCTGTATTTTTCAAACGGAGTAGTATTTGGGAATACTGCCTCAAGCGGAGTTATTTTCTGAGCTACCCAGAATGGCATTTGTTCACGTTTCGTGGGCATCTTGCCCATTACTGCGTGTAATGTTTGTGGAGTGACTTTAGTTGCTGTACCCTGTGACTGAGTTCCATTGGTTGCAACCGATGCTGGTTGGACTGTGAAAGTCCTCATAACGAATTGCGTCAAGTTTCTGTAGATTTTAATTAAATCTTTGTGTTGTAAGAGTAAGTCCGGCTGTGGCATTGTCTCAATGTCAGGATGTGGTGTGTAGGCCGCTAATATTGGCCATGTTGCCCCGTCTCCTCCGAGCGGGCCTAATCTTACTCTGTGTCTTATATGGGGTAGGGCGCCTTTAAACCAGTATAGGTGTTCCTGGTACTTGAGTGGAACTTCTATGTCCTCGCAAGGACCATATTCCACTGGTGCATCTCCTTCTGTATAGAAATGAAATGTGTGTGTTCTTGCATCTGCTTCTGGGAATGTAACCAATGAATAGAATACCTCTGTTTTGTTTGATTTGTGTGCCTCAATCACGAAAGCTACTAAGCCACCCCTATCTGATAATCTATATTCTAGTAGTTTCAGGGTGATAGTACGTCTAAATTTAGGTGCAATGAGAATTCCATCCACTTCTTCGTCTGAGAGGGGCAGTGGCATTTGCAGTGGGTCTAAGACCTGGTTAGTCATTGTGTACAGAACACAAACTATCTTTCCCAGGAAACTATGATGAGGTTTTATGCACTATTTCAGGAACAAAATGTCCTTTAAGCTTGATTAACCAACAGCCAATAAATAGGATATTTCGCCTACTCAGCTGTGGCGGAGTTTGTGCCCACCCACTCCAGACGTCTCTGGTGTTTGTGAGTAGGGGTCTCTGAGAATTAGCACGACTGAACTACTCAGATTCTACTGTTAAATAAGTACCCAACCAACGTTGGTGGCGCCATGTCGTGTAGTTCCTATATTACCCATACAGGACCTCGGATAACATAAACTGCGGGTTTGGTGGCAGACTGATTCTGAGCACCCCCACGAGAATGTTAGCCTGTTTGCATAAGCTAGCTCACAGTGCCACTAGTGTCTCCTCTTATCGGGGAGAGAATAGTTTCTGGCAACCTTAGAACATGACAACCCTGATCCCTCAGGATCGTGGAAACAATGTACTACTTTTCGCGCAGTCACTCGTGCATACTTATCTTGTCTCAGAGATACACAGAATAAACAGCCTGGGCGTTTCAATAAGGGTTTATTGAACAGTCGTTATTCTTGTGTAGAATATATGAGCTGCAACAACCATTAGACAGTAGCAGAGATATATGATTAGCAGTACAATGAATATAAATGGATAGTACAGTTCTACCATCTTGCAATACGCATGAATAAATACATGAATATAAAATGCATTGATAAAAGAAAGCGCATACTCCTACGATGCCTATCTAGATGTACCTAAGTGTACCTAGCATGTGAGTAGGTGTGAAGCCAAGAATCCCTCTAGGATTTAGTCGAACCCCATTACCTGAAGTTAACATGGAAATCAGATACCACCTTCAGAAGTAAGGAGGGGCGAGTCCTCAACACTACTCTGTTGTGATGGAAAACCGTGTAGGGTTCTTTGGAACAGAGAGCCTGAATCTTGCTTACTCTACGAGCTGAGGTAAAAGCCACCAAAAACACGGCTTTCCATGTAAGGTGCTGAATGGTCGCCTTATGAATAGGTTCAAAAGGAGGACCCATCAGTTTGGGCAGAACCAGGTTCAACTCCCAAGGAGGAGAAGAAGGTCGGACGGGGGGGGGTGGGAGATTTTCTTCAAACCCTGAAGGAAATTCTTAACCACCTGGAGCTGGAAAAAAGAAGGTTGATTAGGAGCCTTTCTGTAGGCCATAATGGCAGCCAGGTGAACATTAATGGAAGAATACTTTAGACCTGATTTGGCCAAATGCAGGAGATACAGTAAGATTACCTCCTCTTGCCCCCTGGTAGGTTGGAAACCATTACGTACCCACCACAAATAAAATCTCTTCCATTTAAAAGAATAGGAATTTCTCATGGAAGGTCTTTTGGATTCCCTCAAAATGTTCATACAGTCCTGAGGGAGATCTAAGTGGCCGTACTGGAGGACCTCAGGAGCCATGCTGCCAAGTTCAGCGAGGGAAGGTTGGGATGATGAATCCTCCAGTTCATTTTGGACAGAAGGTCCGGTCTGCATGGAAGCCTCCAGTGTGGACACTCGGAGTGGTGTAGCAGGTCCGGGTACCACCACTACCGTGGCCAGTCTGGTGCTATGAGAATCATTCTCATCCTGGAGCGTGCGAGCTTGGTTATCACCTTCAGGATGAGAGGAAGAGGCGGAAAAGCGTAAACAAAGGTTTCTGACCAGTCGATCAAAAGGGCATTCCCCATCGATCCTGGTCGGTAAAACCTTGACGCAAAGGCGTGGCATTTTTTTGTTTGACTCGTCTGCGAAGAGATCGACGGTTGGACGACCCCAGTGTAGAAAAATGTCCGCCACCACTTTGTCGTTTAATACCCAGTCTTGCTGATCTTCGAAGTGGCAGCTCAGGGAATCCGCCTGTGAATTCTGCTCCCCTGGCAGATGTACTGCTGTGATAGAGAGTTGTCTGGCCAGGAGCCAATGCCAGATTGCCTGCGCCTCCAGGGACAGAGGGCGAGAGTGAGACCCCCCTTGCTTGTTTAGATAGTACATGGTGGTCGTGTTGTCCGTTTGTACTAAAATCGACTTGGATTGTACCGACGGGTAGAAAGCCTGGAGGGCTAGATGTACTGCCCAAAGTTCCAGCATGTTTATATGATACGATTGTTCTTTGTTGGACCACCTGCCCAGAGTCTGTAGAAGACCCATGTGTGCTCCCCAACCCTGGAGAGAGGCGTCTGTGATCAGGGTTTGTGTAGGAGGAGTTTGGTGGAAAGGTATTCCCACTAAGATTTCTTCGATGAGTCCACCAGGGAATGGATGCTTTCGCAGCCTGGGAGGGAAGAATCCTGTCTTCCCATCGTGCTGACGTTTGATCCCATTTGTCCTCCAAGTCCTGTTGTAGAGGTCTCAGTCGGAGTTGGGAACCGGAAAAATGCAAGATGCCATCGACCCCAGAAGTGAGGCAACTTGTCGAACTGAGGGCTGCTGAACTTGAAGAAGGAGATTGCACTTCTACTGGATTGATAACAGTCTCTCCTCCGAAGGAAACACTTTTCCTACGCTGGAGTCCAGAGTAGCCCCTAAGTAGTGAATTCTTTGAGTGGGCTGATTGATTTCTCCATGTTCACATGAAGGCCCAGGCGTCGCAGTAAGCTCAGGCATATTCGATAGTGGTTTTTCACCATTTGAGGAGATGAGCCCTTCAGAAGCCAGTCGTCGAGATATGGGTAGACCAACAGACCTTGTCGACGTAAAGCCGCGGCTACCACTGCCATGAATTTTGTGAAAACTCGAGGTGCAGATTTCAGGCCGAACGATAGGACTCTGTACTGATAATGGTTTGCGCCTACTATGAAGCGTAGAAACTTTCTGTGCCGTGGAGCAATCGGGACATGGAAGTAAGCGTCCTTGAGATCTACTGAGCACATCCAATCCCCTTTTTGAAGATGTGGATATATTTGATGGAGCGCCAGCATGCAAAACTTCTCTCTTTGGATGCTTTTGTTTAGGAAACGTAGATCCAGGATAGGCCTGAAACTCTCTTTTTGACCCTTCTTCTGCACCAGGAAGTACCTGGAGTATATCCCTTTTCCTCGCTGTGATGAGGGAACTTTTTCTATAGCCAATTTTTGTAGGAGAGTGGATACCTCCCGACGTAACAGTGGTAGTTGGTGAACTCCTGACTTCCCTGGGGGGATGCACTTCGGAGGAGCACGAAAACGTAGTGTATAACCATTCTGTAGTATTCAGCACCCACTGATCGTTTATTTCGCGCCACTCTTTTACATGTCCGGAAATACTTCCTCCCACTGGTGTGGGTGACGGCGACAGAGGAAGTGAACTTTCATTGCTTGCCGGCGTTCTTGGTAGTTGAGGAGGACTGTCAGGGTGCTCCTCTACCTCTGGCAGGGCAACGTCCGTGATAATGAGATTTGGTCTGATGGTACTGCCTATGGGACCATTGAGGGGCTTGAACCCTCTGATGGAATGCCTTACGATCGTAAGGCCTGTACCGCCATCTAAACTCTATTTTTCTCTAAACCGACAGCTTTGAGAGTGTCCAGTTCAGACTTCATCCTGGCCATCTCCTCGTCAGTGTGAGAGCCGAACAAAGAATTACCAGAGAAAGGAAGATTCAGGATGCGTTGTTGGGCCTCCGGTTTCAAAGCTGTAAGGCGCAACCAAGAGGATCTTCTTGCGCATACCCCGTGCGAATATGAGTGAGCAGCTAAAGATGCCCCATCAGCTGCCGCACTGATCACTTGGTAGGCCACGAGGGCTCCCTCTTGGAGAGTCTCCCCAAAGTCTGGACGGTCTTCTTTGGGCAGTCTTTCTTTGAAGCGTTCTAGAGAGTCCCACAACGCTCTATCATAACGGCCCAACAGAGCCGCTGCACTGGAAACCTTCAAAGAAGCTGCTGCAGAGCAGCAAGCTTTCCTCCCCCAAGAATCTTGGGCTCTGCTCTCCTTGTCCAGAGGGACCGTTGACGAAGAAACCACCCCATGGGTCTTCCTTGCAGCCGCAATAATCACCGAGTCCGGTAGAGGATCTGACCTGAGGAACAGGAGATCTTGTTCTGCTGGTCTGTATTTCTTTAAGATCCTTGCTGGAGCCGTTTTTATTGTAGCTGAAGGAAAACGTCCATGACTAGTTGTAAAAGACCAGGAACTAGTGGTAGCAAAGGCCTCGATGAGGACCTCTGATGTAGAGTCTCAAATATAACAGATGCAGATGTCTGAGGTGCAGACATCTCTATGTTTAGTTTTTGTGCTCCTCTAGCTAGGACATCATGGAAAGTGTTGATGTCATCAACAGGTGACACTCTGGAGGGTGGACTGTCCGTAAGAGTGGGAGAATAATCCCTCTTGGAGGAGTGTGTCGAGGAGGACGACCAGGAGGGTGATCTTCGTCTTCTATGACGTCCATGAGAAGCCGATTTACGTGGCGGAGACTTGTCCCTCTGGCAACGCCTGGATGGTGTGGTGGGTGATTGGTCAGCTGCCTGCACCAGCCGAGCCAGAGGGGATCTGTGCAGAGGGCTTGAATAGTCCAATGGCTGTTGAACCGGTGTTGAAGGCTCTTTCTGCCAATGATGAACCGAGAGAAGCCACCTGGGAGAGAGGTGAACAGAGGGAGATCTGTGTACTTCCCCTTGTTGTGTAGATGGAGCCGTGATCTGCGGGGGGGGATTTCTGTACCCGCCGTTCTGGAGAAGATGAGCTTCTCGACGTCGAGATGACTTGAGGGGATCCTGCAGCCGACACTGAAGGTTATGAGAGGTCTTTTGATGTGGAGACGCGTCTCCTTGAGGTCAAATGGTGTGACGACGACGATAAATGTAAATGTCTCAACGTCGATCGACTGTGAACCACTAAGACCTGTGAGTCCAACGAAGGAGACCTCTGCCTCGACATCGGTCGCGTGTGTTTCGACGTCGACGGAGACCTGCGCTTCGACGTTGGAAGAGGAGTACCCAACGGAGTACCAAGTCTCGAGGTCATACGTGGGGTAGGTGATGGTGAAATCCTTCTCGACATCGATCCCCTCAACGCCATCGATTTAGGCCTTGATGTTGAGCGCCGTCTTGTGGACTGCAACGGAGGAGTCTGTCTCGACGTCAGATCCGGTCTCGACGTCGAATCTCCACTTGACGTCGTCGATGATCTTGGCCTCGACATCAAGCGACTTATTGACTGTGATGGAGGGATCTGCTTCGACGTCGAATCCTTTCTTGACGATGATCTATGCCTTGACGTTGACCGCCGCCTGGTTGACGGTAACGGAGGACTGTGCCTCGATGTCGAACGCCGTACCGACGGCAGAGAGCGGTGTCTCGGCGTTTGGCGATCCCGCACCAACGGAGAGCGACTCCTCGACGCCGACCGGTTGGCGGTGGCGGAGGGTTTGTCGCTGATGACGTACCTCTATGTCTGGAAGTCTTCGACGACGACCGATGTTCTCTCGGCGGCAAGCCTGCCGTCGATGGGATTGTCGTCGATGTTTTCTTCACCGTTGGAGGCATTCTCGACGCCGAACCCGACGCCGATGAAGAGCAGACCGGAATCTTGCTTCTGGAAGATGATCTGGGTATCTTCTTCTTCTGTCTCACAGGAGACCTGCCTCTAGAGGTAGAAGCTTTACCTTTTTCAGAAAGGCCATAAAGGTGAATCCTCTCTCTGTCCTTGAGAGTCTGTTTTAATAAAGATTGGCAGTGTTGGCAAGTCTCAGGAACATGAGAATCCGGAAGGCAAAGAATACAGACAGGGTGGGAGTCTGTTTTGGCCTTCTTTTTGCCACAGGAAGGAAAAGGATCAAAATGGGAAGGCATTTCTGAGAGATAAAAAATGCCAATCTCCTGGAAAAAGGTAGAGGAATAATCCAACAGGTGTAAAATGTCGAAGTAAAAGGGTTTTAAGTGGAAAAAGAATACAATTTCTGACAGAAAAGTCAAAAATCTGTGGAGCTGGTTAACCAGGGTCCTGACTGAAGGAGCCGGAAAGAACAACTGACCTAACTGTCACCCCTGAGACCTGATGGGAAGCTAGGGGTCAAGGCTGCCTTAAAGGCACGGTGCCAGTTTTTTATGTTTCACTGTATTGGCTTTCAGCTTTCTATGTTAATGAAGTTACAATGCAGCCTATGGCTAGCAATGCCTGCTTTTTTTCTCTTTGCAGGGATATGTTTTCTGCTGTTCATTAAAAGTAGTTCAAGTGTCCTTTGGTTTCCCTGCTTTATTTGGATATGTGCAAAGATAAGTTTTTACAGCATTGCTTAGCCTGTTGTGTTTGGAAGGCTGCATAGTTTTGTTTAAAAAAAAAAAAAAATATATATATATATATATATATATATATATATATATATATATATATATATATATATGTTTTCATATATGATCTTTATATGTTTTCCGGGGTCCCCGCGCATGAGCGGGAATATTCAAGTGCTTATGACTTTGATGAGGATCCCCTGGAAGAGAACAACCTGTTCCCACTTCCAAGGCTGGCACCCTCTCAATGCCCCCTTTGGCCAGTAAGGACTGTGGCAGAGCCCCTTTCAGAGTGCCATGGGGGCATGTAGGGGGTACTGGGCCCAACCGTAGGGGTTGAGGCCTTTTACTCAAGAGGTTCCTGGGCCTGACCTATTATGGGTTCTGAGAAACCGGGCCAAGTAGCCATTCAGCACTTGACTTTCAAGAATAGCGTGGCCCGAGCAGTCCAAGGCTCCGTCGGGGGTGGTAGATACAGGGGGTGAACACAGGCTCACAACTCCAAAATACATGCAGCAGCAATAAATTATTGTTCAGCCTAATACTCACTTTTATGAAAAAATGGAAGAATTTTATTTTACAGCTATCAACACAAACATAAATACGACATTCACGCACAACTACACAGTGCCCCTGAGGTCAGAGCTCTATTGTGTCATAGGCCGTTCCCTGTGTCCCACTCCCTCATCGCACCTAGAGATAGTGGATATTCTTTATTCACAATAAGTAACATCCCGGGTAAGCCCCACTAGTAGTCCGAGTCTTAAGAGTCCACTTGGCGTATATATGTAAGTCAACAGTGTTCCAGCACCGCAGTGCTAACTTAGCAACAAGTTCCCTCCGGGGCCTATTGGCCCACAATCAGTTCTACCCGCAACTGCAGGAATGGATCGACTGGAATCCTGAGCACACCCCTTCAGCAGGCGCTGGGGCAGCAGCAGCTGATTCAGGTGAGTTTGCTGCATGCAGTCCAAGTGGGCTGCACTCAGCGGTTGCAGAGTTCATTACAGGCGGTTGCGCTACTGTATGTTCTTTATGGCTCCTTCACACTGGGCAAGTTTCTAGTCTGTCCCACAGTGAGGGGGGGCAGATAAAGCGAAGATCATAGTGCGAATCCTTCATGCTGGTGCAGGTGTGCAGGATCCCTATGTCGTCCTCACTTCTCAGACTACACACCACAAATCTTACTGGTCCCTCTGGCATATGAAGTCACCATAGTCTCACTATACACAGGCTCCAGTCCGATCAGCACAGCAGAGTGGTGGCCCCTCCTGGCATATGGGGTCACAACTCGCATCGCACAACCCTCACTACGACCCTCACAGTAATGCAATCTTCTTACGGTGGCCCGCCCTGGCATGGGGAGACACCAGCTCCTCACTACGCAAGGGCTCTGGCCTGATCAGCGCAGCGATGCACGCGGCTCACTTCAAGGCAGCGTTTCTCTCGCACACGACGGTTGCTGATTTAGGGCCCGATTTAGATCTTGGTGGACAGGTTACTCTGTCACAAAGGTGAAGGATATACCGTCTGCCGAAATATAAATCCCATTATATCCTATGGGATTTATATTTCAGCAGATGGGATACCAGTCACCGTGGTGACGGAGTAACCTGTCCGGCAGGATCTAAATCAGGTCCTTAGTCTTCGACACAGGCAACGACTTGATCAGTGCAGCAGTCGTCTCTTCACTCCTTGCAAACAAAGTCCACTGGACCTTGTTCCCTTCAATGATCTCCTCTTCCTAACAGGGCACAACAGTCTTGGCCACCAGGCAGGCAATGGTGCTCCAGGTTCCAGGGCAGGTGGTCTTGCAATTCATGGATGATATCCGCTCGCCCAGCAGGGAGACTGGCAGGCCTTGGCCCTCATTCCTAATCACAGTCAGAAGTCTTACAGAACTTCTCCTCCACACACAGACTGTCTGGCCGCTTGGCAGTTACAATTTTTGGGGTCTCAAGCTCACCTTCTTATTGTCTATTTCCAGACACCAAACGGGATTTAAAGTCTATGAAGTTTATGTTGGGGGTCTGCTTCTTTTGAAGTGCCCACTCCTTTGCCCTCTCTTCTTCTTGAAAGCAGTCTGTCACAGCCAGGGTGACTCCAAATTGGATAGCCTCACAACACAGGCCATAGGAATTATAAAGAGGCCCTAAGAGAATATCATAAAAAGATACAGGAAGCAAAGAAAAGCTTCTTTGCATCTAAAATCGAGTCCGCAGGAAATAAAAGCAAAGAAATTTTCAGTATCGTTAAAAGCTTCTCTTCACCTAGGGCTGCAACAAGGCTCTCCCCTCCCTCTGCTGTCTGGATTGGAAAGTTAGCCAACTTCTTCTATACGAAGATTATAACAATTCAATCCTCCTTTGATGGTTTAGTTGGGAAAGATGTGATGGCTTCCTCAATAATTGCCCCCCCGAATGAGGATGGGAGGGCCACCCTCTCCATCTTCCCTCCCGTGTCCCTTGAGACGTCTTTATCAATAATGAAGGGCCTTAAATCCGGCTCTCCCGTGGATCCGTGCCCTGCCAAATTCCTGGCTTCAATGGCAGAGGTTCTGAACACCACTGTGAATAACGTTTTGAACGTGTCTCTTCTCAGCGGTCAAGTCCCAGTAAGTTGGAAAAGTGCAAAAATTATCCCCTTATTGAAAAAATCTACGGCCGATCCCATGGTCTTAACTAACTATAGACCAATCTCCTTACTGCCCTTCTTCGCAAAGACAATTGAGAAATATGTTGACTTGGTGATCAGCGACTTTGCTGATGCCAATAATCTTTTCCACCCAAGTCAGTCCGGTTTTAGGCAGAACCTTAGCACAGAGACGGCCTTGCTGGAGGTCTCTGATTCCATCAAGGAGACCCTGGATAAAGGCGGCAAAGCTGTCCTGGTACTTCTAGACCTCTCTGCGGCTTTCGACACCGTGCCCCATGGCCTCCTCCTGCAGAGGCTACGGGAGTGTGGACTTGAAGGCACAGTGTTGAAGTGGTTCTCTTCCTTTTGGAGGATAGAAATCAAGAGGTCTGGTCGCCCCGTTTTCTGCCAGGGTGCCGCCCTTGAAGATCGGCGTGCCACAGGGATCTATCTTGAGCCCTGTACTTTTCAATTTGTACATGGCTCCCCTGGCTACCCTGGCGGAAGCAGGGAGGCTATGATTATATCCTATGCCGACGACACGCAACTGCTGTTCACTTGCAAGAAGGGGAGGAGTTTAATGGTGAAAAGATTAATAAATGTCTGAGAGAAATCTTTGCTTGGTTCAGACATAACCATCTCAAATGTAATCCGGAAAAGTCGGAAATTATTTTCTTTGGCACACCCCTCTGGACGCCTGGAAGCAATGGTGGCCCACGGATATGTCTCCCCCCCAGTCTGCAGTTAAGATCGTAAAAATTCTGGGAGTGAAAATGGACGACACTTTATCTATGATACCTCAAGTACAGTCGGTAGCGGGTACGTGCTTCGGGTTTTGAAAATGATCCGTAGGTTTCTTTTTCTATTACCGACCTCTCACAGAAAGACGGTCGTTCAGGCCCTTGTCACCTCCAGATTAGACTATGCCAACGTGCTCTATCTGGGCCTTCCAGAGTCTATCCTCAATAGACTGCAAGTCATGCAGAACGCGGCAGCCAGAGCAGTCCTGAGACTTGGACCTAGAGACCGGATCTCCCACCATCTGAAGAATCTGCATTGGCTGCCTGTCCGATGCAGAGTACTCTTTAAGGCACTGGTCCTTGCTTTTAAAGCTCTGCATGGCATGGGGGCACATTATATCCGCAGAAGAGTCTCATACTACATACCCGGCCGATCCCTTAGATCAGCACATCAACATCTAATTGTCATCCCTAAGTGTCTCAGAGCCCGCCGTGGTGGACGCTCGTTCCAAGTGCAAGTGGCTAGATTCTGGAACAAGCTACCTCTATCGCTGAGACAAGCCACAAGTATAATGGCATTCAGGAAACAACTGAAAACCTGGCTGTTCCAGCATGCAGCTTAATGGCCTTCCGCCTCGGGAACGATGTTTCACCCCTGGCCTCTGTATCTTTCTATCTTAGCGCCGGGATACTCTATTGAGTAGCTGTGCGCTTTATAAATCCATTTTTAACATAACATAACACATGGGAGTGACTAGAGTTCATACCTGGATGTCAGCCACATTGATATGTGTATACAAAGGTTAGCCCAGAACCTCAGCTGTGTAGCATCCTCCCCAGCCAGGCAGCATGTAACTGACCATGCCACACACAGAACTCTGGTTTGCACGTCTTTATTCTCCAGCATGCAACCATTAACTGAACACACTGCGTCACAAACTTTATTAACCACACCCATCAGATTACGCAATATTTGTAAGGAGTCTGACAAGGACCACAAGAGGCCACGTACACATAACATGACAAGCCCTGCTCTTTAGGAATCTCTTATCGGCCCCATCTCCTTCCTGAAATGCACTGAGGTCCCTTCCTTAATACCCTCTCTGAATCAAAAATCACCCTCTGAAGTGTGCAAGGGAAGCCCGGCTCTCCCCCCTCCAGTGTGTCCCATCCAGCTTATAGCAATGCAGCAATACACAAATCTGTCTTTAGGAGAGGTTGGATTGGGTGGGGGGTGGAGGGGAGTTGGGGGGCGAGCGGAGAAATTCCTCTACCTTCTCTCCTCCGGTTTCACCATGCAGGCCCGGTTCTCCAAAACGGAACCTATAGTCTGCCATATAATGTACCATTCACAGGCACACATACACCTAGCATTAACATGCACACCCTGCACAGCACCCTTCATGTTCTGTGCCACTCACAGGCACATATACACCCAGAACATGCACTGAACCTGCATGCACTGCACAGCACTACATCCTTCATGTACTGTACAACACAGGCACACACACACCCAACATAAGCATTCCACAAGCATGCATTGCACAGTGCTTCATTATCCTTGTATTGCAATCTTCTCAGGCGCACACGCCCAGCGCATAAGCACAGCACTCCACTTCCATTCGATGTAATTCAAGGGGAAGAGTTTAGCACACAGGAGCAGAATTTTGAGTGAGTGAGCCTGTAGGCCTCACTCCAATGACAGGATAAAGAGGACCTGCTCACTCCTACTGATCACTGAACAGTAGGCTGCCACTATTGCACTTGTGCTGCTCAACTCCTGGTAAAGGCAGTAGCCTTCCACCACTATGAGGGTAGCACCTTGGGTGCCCCTCCTTGTCCAACAAGACCGCAATCCGTGCGACAAACCAATGTCATGGCACACATGCATGATCTGTGTTTGCCTAGTACAACAAAAAATCAGCATTAGGGATCCAGACATCAGTACAGTTAAGGCACTCAGAGCAGGGGTGCACGTCCGTCTATTACCATGCAGAGGACTTTTCCGTCCAAACAGACTGTACTTCTTGGAACAAGATGAGGTGCTCTTCTAAAAGCAGCAATAAAGTGAGAAGAAGGTGTGGTGTGTCGGAGAGAAACAAAAGGGCATATCCCTGCTGGACGATTTGGAAGACCTATCTGTCGTATGTGATTGATTGCCACCCTGCCTCTCACCGGGTAGTTGTGTGCTGCGAAGGGCAAACTAAAGCTGGGGTGGGGGGACTGAGAAGAGCACTGTCCCTGGTGACCAGCGCGATGCCCGCTTCATCCCGTCCCAGATCACAAAAAGACGCAGGTGGCTTCTGCGAGCTAGGTGGGACCAGACGATCTATACGCAATTCCTCTGGAGTAACGTACAAAGGAGCAAAACTGATGGGAAAGCGGACAAGCAGGGGTGTAAAGACCCAAATAACGCACCTTGGCTCTGCTTTCCTTAAAGCATTCGAGAGCAGATTCAGCCTGCTCACCAAATAGGTGGCGAGCATATCAAGTTAAGCCCTAATTACATATTTTGCAGGATCCTGGCAGTCCTGCAGGGGTTGAGCCCGTAACTGCTCCAGGACCACTGACAAAACTGATTAGCTAGGTCCCTAAGGACATGCATATCACAGCCTAACAGGCAGACCACATTGGCCTATCTCCATGCCAAAGTGGCTGTAGAGAACATTGGCTTCCATACTGCTCAAACCTTTGACTCCCTGTCTGGAGGCATTGTGGTAGATGCCTAGACACCCAAACACTTGGGTGTAGGATGCTTTGTAAGGAAATCCAGGTCGCCAGGTGCTGGTCTGTGGTATCTGAACAATTGCATGTTCACTGGGGGGCAAAAGCAAGGCTTAGCCCAAGTACCCATAAGGGTGTCAGTCAGGGCCTCATCAAATAGAAGTAAGGGCTCAGACAAGGCTGCCCCAGGATGGGAAACCTCATTAAGAATATTTGTCTTGACTTCAACACAAAGTAGCTGAAGGTCTAAGACCACAGACACACATCTAATTACTACAGCAAATGAAGCAATCGCTCCTTTGGGGAATAAAAGGCAGAATCAGAGGATCAGAAGAAGTATCAAGCCCACTGGCCTTTTGTAAACCCATATTTACATTGTTGTCATTGTAGAGTAGGGGTAAATCGTGTCCATCATCATTGTCAGGTAGTGGAAAACTTTGATCAGAATCAGAGCCAAAAGAAATGCTGAAACCTCTCCGGAAGTGTCCGTGGTAGAGGAAGTGTTTGTCCAAGTCAGAAAGGATAGAAATCGGTTGCTGCCGATTCGGGTCGGTCACCAGATTCAGCAGTGGCTCGACCTTTGGCACTGTCAGGACCGGCATTGATGAAGAAGGAACCCTTTGCAGGTCTTGGAGCCACAGTGGAAGTCAGCACCACAGAAGGCAGGTTCAACGGGCTCAGTTGGTACAGACGGCAGACCCAATATGCAGCATGGCCTCTCCAAAGGCCTAGACCTACTGCAGCATCTCAAATTTCCCAGGAAACACGTGCCCAACAAAATCATCTGTGGGACCGGGATTCCTCAATCGGAAACAAGAAGCGAGATCTACTGGCACCATGATGCCCTTCTGACTTATTTGGAGATAGTGGTGAATGGCTTCTTCTTCAGTTTTGACATGGACTACTGGACAACTCCGGCTATGAAAAATATAGGTTGTGGGAACAGCCTCACGAGGATGAACGGGTCCGTGCCCTCAGCTTGAAGCAACAGCGGAACTTGAGTGAGGTCCATGACTTTTTTCGGTGTTCGGCAACATACAGCTTCGCTTCACGGTACCTAATCGCCTAAAGGTGCAGAAGGGCATATTCTTTGCAAATCTTGGAGTTGTGTCCCGAACCCAGACACCAGAGTTAGGTCTTGTGAGAGCCTAGTACCAACATCTGCTTGTGACAGTCACTGCACGGTTTGAACCCTGTAGTCTTCGGTGGGGATCTTAACAAAACAACTGTACCTCGGCACTCTTCAAATTTTTGTGTCACTATTTTTAATAGTGTAACCAGTTTACAATTCAACACCAATATGACTGCTCACAGGAAAACAATCCAACAGGTAAATTTCTGCTAAATTCTATTTAATAACAACTAACAATGTTACATTCCAATTGTGGAAACCTAATGTTCAAGGTGCAATCCAAAAGCAAAGACATATATCGTTTTACAAGAGTGTTGTTTTCGCTTGTTGTCCCACGGAGGTCCTATTCATACAACCTCCCTGGTGGCAACGATGGAAACAGCCGACACGTGTTTCGTTACGATTGTGACTTCTTCAAGGCTTATACGTACGAGACAGTTGATTTGGATTTTCCAATATACAAAAGAAATTTCGTTATTTACGTCACAAAAATGGGAGACCATCTGTCTTCGGTGGGGATATTGTTCTCTTGCATACTGCAAAGAAGAATTTTGAAAGAATTTGTCAACTGATAATAAAAAATAAAAAAAGGGCTCCAAATTCAAAGAAACAGAAAGAAAAACTGACAGCAGCGCACAGGAGTGGAGTCTGTATGCGCTTCACTTTGTTACCTCCGGGGGAAACAAAATTAATGCAGAGCCACACAGCTCCACTTAGAAGCAGGCTGGAGTACTGTGGTGATAACCTCAGATCTAGTCTGGCGCTTGGGTAATATTCTAAAGGTGATGAATCTGCAGTTAGAAGGATCCATCAAGAAGAAAAATTCTAAGAGCCACAAAGGTTGGCATGAGAATCTTAATAGACGAAAACTAAAGCCATCTTTAGCCAAATAAATAAGATACAGTATTAACGTCTCTACAGAGAATGTAAATATGTGCCTAAGTGGCCACACTGGAGGCATTTAGGAAGCTTGCCAATAAGTTCAATGATGGAAGACTGCAATGAAGGAATCTGGAGAAAACCCCATATAGGAGATCTAGATCTCCCAGCAATTTTCCCATACTGTAGGAGGACTTATACAAGTGAGGTGGCAGCTCAAGAAAAGAGGAGGGCTGAGAAGAGAAATTAGGATTATTGTCATTTTGTCTTGCTGGAGTCTATTGAAATTAGTTTGATAAAGAGAGAAAGGGCAGAGAAAAGTGTGGCCAGCTGCTTTAAAAAAAGAAATAAAAGAAAACACCTCATTCCTATCAGACCTGTGTTGTGACTGGATGCAGTATCTCAGCACTTAATATTTTCTGCAGATCCAAGAGTCAAGACATAATGTCTGTTCAATGTGTGGAATGACTCCAATGCAGCCACCTGGCACATATCCAACACTGGAACATCGCTGACCAAGGCCTTATTAGGGGTGATGGCAGAATGAGCCTGAAGGCCCGGAAGAGGCTCTTTATTTGGCCAAAGTATATCACATTTTTAATGGAAAAAATGGTCAGTTTCTGGATTGCCCTTCCCTTCTTATCTCCAGAGAAGCATGTGAAAAATTGGTTATCCACTCAGAGCTCTTTAGTCTGATCAATGTAAAAGCTAAGTGCTCTCTTGGAGTCTGCAAGGAAATGCCTCTTTTTGTATGGTAACCCCAAAGATGCTGCTGGTTTTACAACTCAGTATGCACTAAGGCCTGCTAACCAGACCCCAGTGCCAGTGTCCTGACTTAAAGACATCTAGGCTTATACCAAATTGATATAAGCTAACAGCTAATTTACTTGTAAGTCCCTACCATATGGTACCCAGGCTACGCAGGGCCTGTAAGATAGAGTGCTGCACTGGCTGTGAAAAAGGAAAAAACAGGTCTCTCAGTCTGCCACTGCAGCCTGGAAGAGCAGTATTCACTGCCGACTCGACTGTCATTTAAAACCATGGCAAAGCTCAAATCTCCCTTTTCAATGTGTGCAAGTCCCCTCTACAGCAGGCCTATGAAGCCCTAAGGCAGGGTACAACATTCTGAAAAGCAGGACATGTGTTGCATATGTTCTTGCAGTAAGAAAACAAAATAATAATTTTACTGCGAAGGGGGCTGGTAGCCCTTTTAGCAAGTACAGGGTTACATGCAGACCCCTCAGCTGTGCTATATCCTGAATGCGGTGACCAAAGTTGGTACTCTAAGGTATCAAAAAACTTGTTACATTAAGCCCAGCTTGATGCCCAAGTCGAAATTAATGTAATTTGTTATGTGCAACTTTTATGAAGTTGCAACTCTGTTGTCTAAAGTTTCCTGCGTCAGACTTCAGCTTAACATGGGGCCTGTCCTCAAGACAGTTTTCTGAGATGTGTAAACGACTCCTTGGAAAGGGCACACTAGTAGCCTGCAGGGTAAGAGGTGTTACCTCTCCCTGGCAGGAAGCCACACTGTGTTGGCCCAAACAGCGATGGGGAAGCCGCCTTTGAAGGACAAATGGCATATACTTGGGAGTGGGGGCTGTTCTATTGTTTAGGCAGACAGGCCGGCACTTGGGACAGAGAGTGAACAACTGTTGTCAAACTGGTTTCTAAGGGTGCATGTAGCCCCACTGGGAGCCACACCGCTAGGTAGGGCTCAGGGGTTCTGCCATGTTGAAAGTGGGCAGGATAGTGTCTTCTGGGATAGCTAGATGATACACTTCACAGGCAGTAGTCATCAGGAGGGAGAGGACCTAGCAGCTTATTGGCTAGTGACTGCAACCTCCCCTAAGCGCATTCTTTAAGCATAAGAATGGCATCCCTGGCACTCAGATTTTGTTGACTGGAAAAGAAGACTGAAGAAGAATTGCCCAACTGCATCAAGGACCAGCGAAGAGAAGGCTGCGCCGAATTTGGACTGCACCTGCTTCACCTTGGGGCTATCAAAGGAAAAGACTGTATCTGCTCTGTTCTGTTCGTGGAGAAATCAACTCCTGAGCCCAGCCAGAAACAAGAGACTCCAAGGGTCAGTTGGTTGATCTCCTGTTCGCAGCACAGGTCCACAAAAGCCGAGGCAGCCTGTCTGGCGAGTTGGTAGTAGAGGTCTCCGGATTGTTGCTCCACGCCCCCGTACAGCCTAAAGGACCAAGACTCGATGCTCCAAAGTTGCGCCAGAGTCTGCTGGACCCAGCTGGGTCACATAGAAGGCAAGTTACAGCCAAAAGAAGAAAAACCCTGAAATGGCTGTATCGGGCGACTGGTAGCCCAGTTTCGACTAGACTTCTGCCAAGCTCGAATGGACTTCGAGGTATTTTGACCCCTGTGGCCAGGATCCCTCACCAGGTTCGTGGACCGAGGAGTAGCCCCGGGAAGACTCCCGCCGACCGCAGAGCATCTTCAGCATCCTTGAGCATCTTTAGCATCCTGAATCCCTTGCATTTGCACCCCTCCAATAGAAGTCCATGGCAAGGGACCACTGACACTGGAACTGAACTGGAGGCTGCTTTTCTTGTTGAGGTAACTGTTCCTTCGGACCTTACTGGTTATCTTGACTGGCTACCTGCCAGATTTGGTCACCCAAAGTAACTCTAAGTAACCGCATTACCACTTAGAAACTTTTTCAAGAAAAATGTAGGTGTCAAATTCGTTGAATTTGCCAATGCTTGTTCGCCGTGAAGTGAAAAGTTGTGATTTACTATACCTTGTAAAATCCATATTTCCTGAATCCTCTGGTGGATCTTTTTTGTTTTGGTGTCTACAAGTTCACAAAATGTTATCTATTTAAATAATTTGGTGTTATATTTCTTCAGTGTCCCGTTTCTTTCCTCTGCAACGGTTTTGGTGCTATTTAAATGCTTTACACTTGTTCCTTTGTGTAAGCCTGACTGCTCAGAATCACAGCTAACTCGGGTTGAGCTACCGTTTAACAAACAAAACCCGATTAGTCTTAAAGAGGTTATTAGTGTATTACACGTGAGGTCACATAACCACACCATATAATATACATCATTTCCTCACATGTTCCAACTGGTAAAGCCTGCCCTCCTCCTTCGGGGCTTGTGACAGAGAGAAGAAAGCGGGTAGCATGACCAAATGCCTCACCTTTGGGCAGAAATTATGCCAACGTCTGAAGCACCAGCTAGTATGAAAGAAGATGGTATACAGTGGTTGCACGGACATGGCGAGAGGAAGTAATCACAGTGAAGAAGACCATTTTAGAGGTCAGTGGCTTTAAATAACAGCTGTAAAAAGGCTTGAAAGCTGTGCACATTAAGAATGTAATAATCAAATTAAAGTCCCACTGTGACAATGATTGGTCGCTGCTGTACTGAAAAGATCTACTCCAGACCACCCCCTGTAGGCAAAGACTTCTTGAACTACCTCCGTCTGCATATGCCACTCGTAGTCGGCCAGATGGAATCTGATAAGCTCCTCCACACTGATGTTCAGGAACCCTGCCAGATGGTTGACAGCCAAGGAAATTCCCTGAAGGTCCAGCCAGTACCACAGCTTCAGCACCTTATGGCACAGCACACGTGACCCCGCACCACCCTGGCAGTTGCAGTATGACATGGCAGTTGTGTTGTCCGTCAAAACCTGCATAGGACTGCCTTCCATAGGATTGATGGTAGAAAGGCCTCCAGAGCCAGCCGGACAGTCAACACAGCTCTAGAAGATTTATGTGGTGCCTCTGCTTTGGTGGAGAAAAGATTGCAAGCTCTGGATGGGGTATGGCCAGCCTCTCATGCCACCTGTTATCAGAAAGGCATCCCCAGTGCTGAAATCATAGAAGGCAGAGGTTCCAATGCAAAGCCCACATGTGCCAACAGACATGACCAGAAGGATAAACAAAGCTAGGAGACCAAGAAAACTCAAAACCGTCTGTGCTTGAACACAACTTTGAGCACCACTGTGTCCAGAACTGCACTTATAAAGGTAATCCTCTGCACTTGTCAAAGGATAGTATTCGGCTTGTTGATTGAGAACCCCAAGGGAAGATAGGAGCTAGATAGTCATCCGCATGTGGTCTGCGACTGACTGTGATGAGTCTCCCTTCAACAGCCAGTCACTGAGGTCCGGGACCAAGTGTACTCCCGACCAGCGAAGATAGGGCCTGGACCGCCATCATCGCCTTAGTAATCACCCAGCAGACCGAGGTGAGGACGAAGATCTGAAACTGTTCCTTCTCCACAACTAAGGAAACACCTGAGGACTGGTACATAAAAGTATAGGTCATGCTAGTCCATTGACAGCATCCAATTCCCAATATCAAGAGAAGACAGGACCAGGGCCACAGTCAGCATCTTGAACTTGACTTTCCATAGAAAAGCTTTCAAGGATCGCAGGTCAAAAACTGCTAAGAGCCCACTGTCTTTTTTTAGGCATGAAGTAATGGAAGTAGCACCCGTTGCTCCTCTTCTTCTTGGAGACTCTCCTTTGCTCCTTTGGCCAGCAATGACTGAACTTCACTGGCAAGGATGGAGGCATTTTCTGCAGAGGTCTCAGTGAAAACATGGGGAACTGTAGAGGAGGAGGGGTGTTGATATAAAGGGAAGAGCATATCTATAGTTGACACCCTCCCTGGCCCAGTGGCCCTACGTAACCACACACCAGAGGGGCAGGTAAAATCTTATTAAGCCCCCTTTGGCTATAGGTGACTCCATTGGATTGGGACAGCATGGCCAGTCCTTCTCTTACTCCCTAACAAGGAAGGGGGACTGTAGGGCTTGTTGACGGGGTCCAGCATACATGCCCAGTCACAACATTACAAAAAGAGTATGCTGTTCCCCAGGGCGGACAATGTCATGAGAGGGAATTCCCTAGTCGGAACTAGAGTCCTCACACACCCAGCAAGCTAGGTGTCATGCTTCATCATCTGGACTTGCTCCTCGTCGGGTCGGCGCTGCAATACCCAACGGGCACCCGTAAAGGGGCTCTTTCACGGAGATCTTTTGTTCCAGCCGTATGGTGCATGGGTGTGAGGGCCCTAGAAAAATATATATAGTGTAGATGTGATGTGGGTGGGTGATTTAAAAAAGGTTGGATAATCCAAATGAAAATTCCTTTTTATTATTGAGGTGGTTATCCACCTTATTAAAAAACAGAGTGGCCGCTCTCTGGCTCTATGGTCCAGTGGAGCTAGCTCATCTCTCACAGTGTGGTCGACATGTTTCATGCATTTTGGTCACTATTGATCCATTGCATTTCATCAGGACCTATTATTAATGCTATCTACACGTGGTGATGGGAAGGAAACTCCTACCTACCACACTTCATGGGTGCGAGCGCAAGGTCCCGCCAATCATAGTGGTAACCTACACAAGGGAAATAACAAAAAAAGCAGTATGTAGTCACTAAATACTTCCATCTTGTAAACAGGCCAGACCACCCCGACATTTCTCAAGACAGTTGTCCATCTAGTGAGCAAACTAAGATTAAAGTCTGGCCCTAGGTAAAGGCATAGTAAAATGGATTAATAAAAAGGGAGAAAAGGGGGTTGGGGGGGCCTGGACTTACAATCACGGCTAGAAAATAGACTGGTGAGAAAATAAGGTCAAAGTAAAAAAAGGGGGGGTCAAAGAAGATGACTCACCTAACTGGAGGGTAAAACTCACTCCATTCGGTATTATTGGCTCCAGACACCAATATCGTGGTGTCCTGCAGAGTTTGGAGGCAAGGTAAACAATCAAGGGTTAAACACTGGTTGACAAGTCCAGCTAAGAGATGGAACACGGCTGAAACTGGTGTCCAAGTATGGGGGAGGAGCTGAGAGTAAACTGCCCACCGCTCCCCTGTCACTGCGGCCATACGTAGCGGCCACCTCCCATGAAGCGTTAACGGTCAGTGACATCGAGGACTGGATTCCCTGCAACCCCGAAAGGAGGGAGAAAGGCAGCCCTCCCTGCCATTCGCCGCAAGTGCGACCCGGGAGCCACAAAGGCAGTGAGTCACACACATGTGGCCGCGGCAGGAGGATTGGTATAAACAGAACGTCCCAGTCCCCCTACCGTAGTGGACCCACTCGGTCCGTACGCCCATGTAGATAAAAGTGCGGTCACCCCCAAAGCGGCACCCTCGCTCACCTGTCCACGCTGGACGTGTGCCGGTAAACCTCCCGCGCGTCGAGCCGCAAATGCCGGATCATGCCCGTACTCCCATCAAAGTGGTGATTTATAGGCATTCCTAGCTTCCCGCGGCCCGTCACAAAGGGGGTGGATTGTGATTCGGCGTCACGCTGCGTAATCACGTGGTGCAATGGGTGTCTCCACTACCTCGAGTGTACCGGCCCCGAAAATGCAGCGGCCATCTTGGAGTGTGAAAAAGAGAAAGTATGCAATCATAGGTCTATACACTAGTTGTTAACCGTGTACTACCAGGTCATTGTGAGCATATAGTAAGAAGTAAATAAAATCAAGTGAATATGGGAAACTCGTGTGTTAAAGCTGTCATGTTTCGAGTAAACACCCATCCAGTTGTAAAAATTAAATAAAACTAATATGGGAAGCTTGTGTGTTACAGCTGTCATGTATCGTGTATGCACCCATCTAGTAGTCCACTGGTAGAGGCCCTTAACAATTCCAGGGGATCCTGTGAAGAGTAGAGCTGCACCTATCTCCTCGCCAAAGTGGCCCAGGGAATGTCATCATTGAGACCATATGAGTTGGTGAACACAGGAGATCTGAACCTCCCGAGACCCAGGTTTGCTTACAAACGCACACAAAATCTCAAAGACATCTTAATACACACTAGACCCAAGGCTAAGGAACCAATGACCCAGAGGACTTTATGGGACCTCCCGCCTGTAACAGGGCATTATCCCTGTGGCACGTGCTCAGTGTGTGAACAAACTAGATCTGTTAAAGAGATCGCACTGACTGACACATTCACATGGAGGCTGAAGCACAAGTTACTAACTTGTGTAACGATATATCTGTAAGAGACAGTAGTTAGTGATAGATTCCTTACCTTAGAATATCCCCAGGCGTCAGGCTGGATCCGGAAAGTTTTGCGTAGCAGTACCCTTGCGCGTCGGTAGGCGGCGTCGTGCGGCTCCGCGTCCGTCGTCGGGCGTCGTGATCGCCGGGATGACGTCGCGGGCAGTACTTAGGCGCCGCCCCTGCGCGCTGACGTCAGTTCTGTACACGACTTTCCGCGCCAGGAACGCAGAGCCATGCAAGAAGCTGACACAGGTGTCTGAAAAATACTAGGGCCCTGAAAGGGATGTCCTTAACCCTAGAAATCAGTTCGCAGAACGGGGAGGATGGGTGGGGCGGTAAGGAATCTATCACTAACTACTGTCTCTTACAGATATATCGTTACACAAGTTAGTAACTTGTGCATCTGAAAGAGACACGTTAGTGATAGATTCCTTACCTTAGAATAGATACCCCAGCAATACCAACCCCGGTGGTGGGTCTGCGAACAAAGATCAGACAAGGAAGTCCTGGAGGACAGAACGGCCAAAGAAGCCGTCCCTCCGGACCTGACTGTCAAGGCAGTAATGCTTAGTAAACGTGTGCAGCGAGGCCCACGTAGCTGCCTGACAGATAACCGGCAGCGGAACACCGCGGCCCAAGGCCGTGGTAGCAGCCGTTGCCCTGGTGGAATGGGCACGTAGCCCAACAGGAGGCTCCTTCTTGGCCAAAGAATAGCAGGTCTTGATGCACAAGGTAACCCAGCGGGAGATGGTCCTCTTGTGCACCGCCCGACCTTTTTGGCGCCCACGTAGCCAACAAAGAGCTGGTCATCCACCCGGAAGTGTTTTGTGCGGTCGATATAGAAGGAGAGCGCACGTTTTGGGTCCAGACGGTGGAGCCTCTCTTCCTCTCTGGAAGGATGCGGAGGCGGAAAGAAGGTGGGCAAAGTGATGGTCTGCCCAATGTGGAAAGCAGTAACCACCTTTGGCAAGAAGGACGGACGCGTCCGAAGAACAACCTTGTCTGGATGAACAGACAGAAAGGGAGGTTTGCAAGATAGAGCCTGGAGCTCACTCACCCGCCGAGCGGAGGTGATGGCCACCAGAAAGGCTGTCTTCAGAGTCAGAAGACGAAGAGGACAGTTATGCAGAGGCTCAAAGGGAGCGCACATTAAAAGGTAAGAACCAAGTTCAAGTCCCACTGAGGCATTACAAACGGAACAGGAGGGAAGAGGTGAGTAATGCCTTTTAAGAACCTGTTAACAACAGGGGACTTGAAAAGGGAGGGCTGATCAGGGAGCCTGAGGAAGGCCGAGATAGCACAAAGATAACCCTTGATGGTACCCAGGGCAGAACCCTGTTGGGCCAGAGAGAGAAGGAACAGAAGGACCTCCGAAAGAGGGGCAGAAAGGGGATCCACAGCCTTTGCTGTGCACCATGCCACAAATTTGTTCCACCTGCAGGCGTATACCACCTTAGTGGAGGGACGCCTGGCTGCCAGAATCACATCACAAACTTCGGGAGGCAAGTCGAAAGGAATCAACTGCCGCCGCTCAATCTCCACGCAAGCAGGTGTAGACTGGACAGGTTCGGGTGGAGGACCGTCCCCTGCTGCTGCGACAGAAGATCCTCCCGAAGAGGCAGACGGATCGGGGGATCTATGCTCATATTGAGTAGCTCGGGATACCAAACTCTTCGAGCCCAGTCCGGAGCCACAAGAATGACTTGGGCCCGGTCGTGCCGAATCTTCTTCAACACTCTGGGTAGAAGTGGTATAGGCGGAAAGGCGTACAACAGACCGCAACTCCACTCGCGACGAAAGCGTCGCCGGCGAGTGCCGCCTTGGAAATTCCAACGCGCAGAACTGATGACATTGCGCGCTCTCTTCGGTGGCGAATAGATCTAACCAAGGCTCTCCCCACTGTAGAAAGAGTCCTTGCGCCACTTCCGAGTGAAGACGCCATTCGTGATCCATCATGCACCTGCGGCTGAGTTCGTCCGCCCTGGCGTTTAGAGAACCTGCCAGGTGTTGAACCATCAGGAACATGCCCTGATGTTCCAGCCATGTCCAGAGGCGCAGAGCCTCCTGACAAAGGGTCCAAGACCCCACCCCGCCCTGTTTGTTGCAGTACCACATGGCGGTGGTGTTGTCTGTGAACACCTGCACTACCTTCCCTTTGACAGAGGGAAGGAATGCCTTGAGTGCAAGCCGGATCGCCCGGAGCTCCAGAAGGTTGATATGGAGCCGGGACTCCGCCGGAGACCAGAGGCCTCTGATCTCCGCCTCTCCCATGTGACCGCCTCATCCCAGAAGGGACGCGTCCGTCACAACTGTATGCTCTGGCTGGGGAAGGGAGAGGGATCTGCCCATGACCCATTGCCGGTTCGAGAGCCACCACTGCAACTGTTTTGCAGTCCCCTCCGAGATCTGGACGTGATCGGACAGGTTGCCCTGGTGCTGCGTCCACTGGAACTTCAGGTCCCACTGCAGAGCCCGCATATGCCATCTGGCATGAGTGACCAGCAGGATGCAGGAGGCCATGAGGCCCAGCAGCCTCAGGGTCATCCGTACCGAAACCCAGGATAAAGGCTGAAAGATTGGAATCATAGCCTGAATATCCCGGACTCGCCGTTCGGGAGGATAGGCCCGAAACTGCGTCGTGTCCAGAACTGCTCCGATGAAAAGGAGCTGTGGAGAAGGAATTAGATGCGACTTCGGCACATTGTAGGAGAACCCCAGCGAGTGCAGGAGTTCGGCCGTAGTCTGGAGGTGGGAGACGACTGCCTGGGGCGAGCCCGCCCTCAGCAGCCAGTCGTCGAGGTAGGGGAAGACTGAAACCCCGGCCCGGCGCAGATGAGCTGCGACCACCGCCATCACTTTCGTGAACACCCGAGGGGCACTGGTAAGGCCAAAGGGAGCACGGTGAACTGAAAATGCTCGGGGCCTACCGTGAACCGAAGGTAACGCCGGTGGGCCGGCAGGACGGGGATGTGGAAATATGCGTCCTGCAAGTCCAACGCTACCAGCCAGTCTCCAGGGTCGAGGGCAGTCAAGACCTGAGCTAGGGTGAGCATCTTGAACTTCTCCTTCCGGAGGAAGCGATTGACGTTCCGGAGGTCCAAGATAGGACGCATGTCCTCCTTGTCCTTTTGGGCACCAGAAAGTAGTGGGAGTAGCAACCACGCCCTACTTCTGGGGTCGGAACATGCTCGATGGCCCTCTTGGTCAAGAGGGCCGTGACTTCCTTCTGTAGAAGCACCAAGTGATCCCCTGACATGCGGTGGAATTGAGGTGGCATGGCTGGGGGTGGTCTCGAAGGGGAGGGAGTAGCCCTTCGGACAATGTCCAAGACCCACCTGTCCGAGGTGATGGTGCGCCAGTGGGGAAGGTGATGGCGGACCCTGCCCCCTACTGGCGTGCCGTGCACCTGAAAGGAGGGACTAGGAGGGCTTGGAGGCCGCGGACGGGTTGGAGGTGGTGGCCTGACCCGCACGCTGGTTGCCCGATCCGCCACGGCGGAATCCACGTCCTCGGCCACGCGAAGACGCCTGCTGCGCGGGCCGGTGGCTGGGCTGCTGACGTGAAGGGGCGCCCCTACCGTGGCCACGATGGGGGCGAAAAGCAGAAGGCAGCGGAGGGCGTGTAGCAGTAAGGCCCAGGGACTTGGCAGTAGCCCGTGAGTCCTTAAAGCGCTCCAACGATGGTCTGCTTTGGACCCAAAAAGACCGACTCCATCAAAGGGCATGTCCATGAGAGTATTCTGGACATCCCCTGAAAAACCAGTGGTTCTCAGCCAGGCGTGGCGTCGGAGCGCCACCGTCGTTGCAATCGACCTGCCCAGCGAGTCGGCGGTGTCAAGGCCACAACGGATAGTGTATTTGGCCGCATCCCTTCCTTCCGCAATGGCGCGGGAAAGCAGTGCCTGGACCTCCTCAGGGCACTGGGGCAAAACATCCGCCACCGAATCCCACAGGGAGTGGGTATATCGGCCCAAAAGACAAGCGGTGTTAACGGACCGCAAGCCAGCACTGGAGGAAGAAAAACCTTTCTTCCCAAACTGATCCAGGCGTTTGGATTCCCTATCCGGAGGAGCGGTAGGGAAGGCGGTTTGGGAAGCGGAGGCTTGGACAACCAAGCTCTCAGGAGTGGGGTGGACAGAAAGAAACAGGGGGTCGCCCGGAGCAGGGCGATGGCGTCGTGACACGTTCCGATCCACAGGAGCCCCTGTGTTGGGCTTGGACCAGGCGCCCAAAGAACGTCAGTGAGGGCGTCGTTAAACGGCAGCACAGTCTCCGCAGAGGAGGCTGCCGGCTGAAGCACCTCTGTCAAGATGTTAGGCTTGACCGTCAAAGTAGGGAGCTGGAGACGTAAGGCCCCAGCAGCCCTACGCAACACCGTACCAAAATTGGCCCCCTCCTCCGTAGCCACGGGAGGAGACAGCATGCCAGTGTCAGGGGAAGTATCCAGACCACTGGCCTCCCTAGACTCTCTGTCCAGTCCTCATCAAACTGACAGTTGCGCGTCAGAGGGTCATCAGACCCCTCCCAGTCCTCCTGGTCCTCCTCTGGTGCAAAATAAGGAGGAGGAGGGACATTTGGGACCCAAGGTCCCATCGGCGCCGGAGCCGGCGTCGAGCGGCGTCGCTCCGGGTCCATGTCCGGAGCCGGAAGGAACTGGGGACGACGCCGCCCGGAGCCCAGGGCGGCGTCGAGAACGGCACCGGAGACATCGGCGCCGGCGGAGGCGTCGTTAGGTCGACCGGCGTCGATGGGGGTTGTGGAGCCGGGATCGGGGCCGGAGCCGGGATCGAGGCTGGAGGCACGGGCGACGCCGGGGCCGGAGCCGTCGGCGACGCCGAGCAACCCCATCAGGGCCCGCGGGGCCCGAAGGCGCACCGGAGGGGCCTGAAGGCCCGAAGAGGCGGGCCATGGCCGACAGGAATTCCTGTATTTTGGCCGGATCCGCCCCGAACCCGGGAAGGGGCGGGTATGACGGGGGCGACTCCACAGGCATGTCCGGGGCCGCGGGGCGGGGACGGTGCCGGGAGGGGCCTCAGCCGAGTCGCGAGACCGGCGAGGCGAAGTCCTAGAGCGATGATGCTTTTGGACTTTTTGTGCTTCGACTTACCGGACGAAGAAGACTTCGACGCCGACGACCGGTGTGGACTCCGCGATCGACCCCTGGACCTCTCACGCGACCGGGCCTTCCGCGGAGCCGAATGCCGGGCCTCGAGGAGCTTTCGAGACCGCTCTCGCAAAGCTTTCGGGTGGAGGGCCTGGCAGTCGGTACAGGACGCCGTGTCGTGGCCTCGGCCGAGGCAGAAGAGACACTCCCGATGCGGGTCGGTGACGGACATCATCCGCGCACAGGCGCCGCATCGCTTGAAGCCGGGCATCCCTACGACACCTCGAAAGATGGAAAAACAGTGAAAAAATCACCAAAAAGTATGGTCAAAAAATGACCAGGGCACTGCTCTTCCCGGATCTGCGCTTGCTGGCGCGGAAAAAGAAGAACTGACGTCAGCGCGCAGGGGCGGCGCCTAAGTACTGCCCGCGACGTCATCCCGGCGATCACGACGCCCGACGACGGACGCGGAGCCGCACGACGCCGCCTACCGACGCGCAAGGGTACTGCTACGCAAAACTTTCCGGATCCAGCCTGACGCCTGGGGATATTCTAAGGTAAGGAATCTATCACTAACGTGTCTCTTTCAGATGCGGCATACCAACTGTAATACATCTAAGTGCATATATATGTTGATTTGTCCCTGTGACAAGAAATATATAGGAATGACGATGAGGGCTGTTAAGGTACGCATCACTGAACACAAAAGCAATGTTAGGTGCATGAAAGTAACCACCAAATTGTACACACACTGCAAAGAGCTTAACCACTCAGCAGAATCCCTCCAGTGGGTGGTCCTTGAGGCACACCCAAGATCACACAAAAGGCCCTTTTCAAAATAGAACAGAGATGGGTGCACCGTCTCTCTACCAACTCATATGGTCTCAATGATGACATTCCCTGGGCCACTTTGGCGAGGAGATAGGTGCAGCTCTACTCTTCACAGGATCCCCTGGAATTGTTAAGGGCCTCTACCAGTGGACTACTAGATGGGTGCATACACGATACATGACAGCTGTAACACACGAGCTTCCCATATTAGTTTTATTTAATTTTTACAACTGGATGGGTGTTTACTCGAAACATGACAGCTTTAACACACGAGTTTCCCATATTCACTTGATTTTATTTACTTCTTACTATATGCTCACAATGACCTGGTAGTACACGGTTAACAACTAGTGCATAGACCTATGATTGCATACTTTCTCTTTTTCACACTCCAAGATGGCCGCTGCATTTTCGGGGCCGGTACACTTGAGGTAGTGGAGACACCCATGGCACCACGTGATTACGCAGCGTGACGCCGAATCACAATCCACCCCCCTTTGTGACGGGCCGCGGGAAGCTAGGAATGCCTATAAATCACCACTTTGATGGGAGTACGGGCATGATCCGGCATTTGCGGCTCGACGCGCGGGAGGTTTACCGGCGCACGTCCAGCGTGGACAGGTGAGCGAGGGTGCCGCTTTGGGGGTGACCGCACTTTTATCTACATGGGCGTACGGACCGAGTGGGTCCACTACGGTAGGGGGACTGGGACGTTCTGTTTATACCAATCCTCCTGCCGCGGCCACATGTGTGTGACTCACTGCCTTTGTGGCTCCCGGGTCGCACTTGCGGCGAATGGCAGGGAGGGCTGCCTTTCTCCCTCCTTTCGGGGTTGCAGGGAATCCAGTCCTCGATGTCACTGACCGTTAACGCTTCATGGGAGGTGGCCGCTACGTATGGCCGCAGTGACAGGGGAGCGGTGGGCAGTTTACTCTCAGCTCCTCCCCATACTTGGACACCAGTTTCAGCCGTGTTCCATCTCTTAGCTGGACTTGTCAACCAGTGTTTAACCCTTGATTGTTTACCTTGCCTCCAAACTCTGCAGGACACCACGATATTGGTGTCTGGAGCCAATAATACCGAATGGAGTGAGTTTTACCCTCCAGTTAGGTGAGTCATCTTCTTTGACCCCCTTTTTTACTTTGACCTTATTTTCTCACCAGTCTCTTTTCTAGCCGTGATTGTAAGTCCAGTCCCCCTAACCCCCTTTTCTCCCTTTTTATTAATCCTTTTTACTATGCCTTTACCTAGGGGCCAGACTTTAATCTTAGTTTGCTCACTAGATGGACAACTGTCTTGAGAAATGTCGGGGTGGTCTGGCCTGTTTACAAGATGGAAGTATTTAGTGACTACATACTGCTTTTTTGTTATTTCCCTTGTGTAGGTTACCACTATGATTGGCGGGACCTTGCGCTCGCACCCATGAAGTGTGGTAGGTAGGAGTTTCCCTTCCCATCACCACGTGTAGATAGCATTAATAATAGGTCCTGATGAAATGCAATGGATCAATAGTGACCAAAATGCATGAAACATGTCGACCACACTGTGAGAGATGAGCTAGCTCCACTGGACCATAGAGCCAGAGAGCGGCCACTCTGTTTTTAATAAGGTGGATAACCACCTCAATAATAAAAAGGAATTTTCATTTGGATTATCCAACCTTTTTTAAATCACCCACCCACATCACATCTACACTATATATATTTTTCTAGGGCCCTCACACCCATGCACCATACGGCTGGAACAAAAGATCTCCGCGAAAGAGCCCCTTTACGGGTGCCCGTTGGGTATTGCAGCGCCGACCCGACGAGGAGCAAGTCCAGATGATGAAGCATGACACCTAGCTTGCTGGGTGTGTGAGGACTCTAGTTCCGACTAGAGAATTCCCCTCTCATGACATTGTCCGCCCTGGGGAACAGCCTACTCTTTTTGTAATGTTCAGTCCTTCTCTTACCCTGCTGTTTGTGTCCCCATACCCGATCTCCACCACACTCCATGAAGTCTCAAAAAGGGATGGACAGATTGCTCTACAGGCTGAGATGGCTGCTTCTGAAAGTAAGCCAGGCTGTAGGAATAACCACTGAAATTCTGATATTGATGAAGGAAATGACTGGTCGAAGTGAGCAAGCCCAAGCAGTGGGTCGTCACACAGCTGTCTTTAAACCATTCCAAAGCGGACTCCCTCTTGCCTCCAAACAACCTAAAATCATCAAAAGGCAAATCCATGACGGATTGCTTGCATGTCTCCAGAGGAATGTTTGGCATGCATCCATGTGTGGTGAAGAATCACCAAACTAGTGCCCACAGAACAGCCTGCACATCTGTGGTATCCCACTCACCCCTGAAAATCCAGTCTGCCATGGACTGCTTGTGTGAAGGCATTTCTAAACTTCTGAGGAAGGGTGGCAAGATTTCCCTCACCATGGGGCATGGGTGTATCTGATCAAAAGGCAGACCGTATTCAACTACCTTAATTTCAAAATGGCAGCACACGAGAACACTTTCTGGTGGAGCAGTAGGAAATGCATTGGAGTTCACTTTGCTGGCTGAAGCCTGCACTACAAGTCTTTACCATGTTGGGTGCAGTCAAGGCAGCTAGGTCTTCTGAGGACAGGTCTGAGACGCCTAGCTATAGGTGATCAAACTGTAGTGGAGAGAAGTGCTTAGCCCAAGTTGCAGCCAGAGTGTCTGTCATGGATTCAGCGAAGAGAAGCAAAGGCTCTGAAGTTGAAGGGCCAGGATACAAAATGTCAGTAAGCACATTAGCCTTAGTTTCTGCTGTTGGCAACTACAGTTCTAACATCTCTGCCACCTTGCACACCACCACAGCAGAAGAGGCACTTTCCTCACTGGGGAGCCCTAATGGGAGTCCAATCACATCTCTGGTGATGTATCAAGACCACTAGATGTTTGGATGTCTAAGTTAGTCCATTATCAATATAGTGAAAGGGAAGTTAACTGCCTCGTCCTCATAATCTCCATTATGTGCGAGTGTCTGAACAGAGATTTGTCCTTGGACTTCACCTTATACTTACCAGAGGACGGAGATTTGGATGAGATTGGGACTTGGAGCAGGAACACACCTGCGATTTGGAGGAGGGCCGGCCTCACTTCTTGTGTTCCGTGACTTTCAGCTTCACCTCTTGCCCTGGAATGGCCTTTGGATGCATCAGGGAGCATAACAACTAGATGTGGGTTGCTGTACCTGCACAGTTTAAAGTCTGTAGTCTTGAGGGGAAGACATCCCTACGCACTGCGACACAAAAAGGAATTTTGGAGTCTGTAAGTACAGACTGGTTAAGGACTAGAGCTTCGATCTGTGTCAAAGGGCACAGGAATAAAAAAAGAATTGCCATCAGTGCACAGGTATGGTGCCTGTGTACGGCTCTGTGCGGTCACGTTTAGAAGCGGGATTAGGCTACAAAGGATTGTGCCATCCACAGGCATACAGAAAGAACGGCTGAAAAAGTTTTGCAATCCAGTCTGGTGCATGATGGAGGAATCTGTGGTTAGAATTATCCATCAGAAAAAAATATACATTTATCGTGTACCATATGTATTATGGGTCAACAATGGCATCTCAAGTCTGGTGATACTCACAAAACTCTCACTAGAACCTAAAGGAAATATGAGTAAAGTATTTAAGCAGCGTCAAAACAATATTAAAGTCAGAAATCAATCAGTAAAATGTACAAACCAATTTAGTAAAATGATGAATGTAACAATTAAAACAAAACATAAATTATTGAATAGGGAATCAGAAGATATCATTTTTTTGTTGAGCAGTTAATGAAAAGAAAAAAAAACATAAAAAATGAAAAACAAGGGGGATGTAAAGACTGTGTTCATCTGTGTGGACTACCAAAAGCAAACACAGGAAGATACTCTTGCAGCAAAAACAAGTTAGTTACCAGCAAGCTGCTGTTGGCACAAGCAGGCTGAAGAAGAATCAGTTACTGTGCAGCTGGTATATTCAAACACTTCCACTCTTTGACGTTTAAGGGCCAGGGGTCATGGTGGAGGGTGTTTTAAGTTGGGGGAGGCGGTGGCTGAGATGGGAAAGAAAACAGATTACTGCGCACTTTGCTTTCAGGTCAACCACATGTCTGGTCCCCACTTCGTCCAAGTATTGAAGAGGTCCTGACTAGAGAGACCCAAAGCATTTCAATTTCCAAGAACACGGTCGGACTCCAAAGTTCAAAAAAGGTGACAGATCTCGCTCTACCCATACTTTCTTTGGAAAAAACTCCACTTCAAGTGGGCTTGCTGAGTCAGCATTCAACAGGTATCCATTATGGTCCTTTATGTCCCTGGAACCACACAAGGCCACCTCGTCTGAACCTCAGGAGTCATTAGGATAATCCACTTCTGATCTGCACCAAGTAAAGTTGCAACATGATCAGCTACTGACAGGAAACTGATCTTATACGTTCACGATCTTGTGACTGGTTGTAAATCTTAAACTTAATCCCCCAGGAGTTCCCACGGTCAAACCAGCTTTCTTTTAGAACACTCCATCTCAATTCACTATACACAATCGTAAAAAACACTGTTATGAGGCATCTTTCTCATGCTACTCTTTCCATTCCATCTACAGATCCACAGAAACAGGTTCTGGGCCCATAAAGCCCCCTTTAGGGACAAGAACTAACTTGCCTGGGCGCAGCTCATTATCAAAGGCAAGCCTCACACCAGAGACCTGGTCTGTATAACCATGTACTTCTGATAGTTGTCCGTGCCAATCCTTTATGCTGACCCAAGGTCACTCGCCCCGCATTCCAAAACAACCACCCAGTAGGTAAGCTCCACCTGACTTGCTGTCAGAGATCTACAAGTCACTAGATGCGAGAGAGCCCAGTGTAAATAATGTAACTAATGTCAATCCTTCAGGAAGAATCTTTATGAAAAGTCCTCTTAGGAGCATAGTTACGAAAAAATAAATCTATGTTCAATGTTGAATTTGTTTTTTTATAAATATTCCAACAGTGCACAGATGATCTCTGTAGCTGCTCCATAAGCTGTCCTAGGAAAAAAAGGAAAAACTAAGCATTTACAAATAGGGAAGAGCTACCTGAGTCTCTGCAGGGAAATAGCATCTTTAATCGTGTGACTGCAGGAACAGGTCATGGTCTATATTTAACGTGTTCCACTTTCACAGATTAAGAACCCAGGTCTGTGGGCTTCAAGGCACTACTTAGCCTATGTTGAAAGTTGGCCTTTCCACATGTCAAACTGTTTACTTTGATATGTGCGGACTTTAGTTTGCTGTCTACAGCCATTCAGGGCTGAAATGTGACACCTGTAGCCACTCCCTTAACGTTACTGATGGATAGTGGCCATGTAAAAGCTACGCTACAGCCCACATGATGCTATGTTTATGCCATGGGGGCATTCCCCTATAGTTTATTAATGTGAATTTATTGAACATTCAGGTTATGACAATTACAATAAATCAGTATCACAAAATTTAAGTGGTCAGAGAATATGCACCTGGAGCGATTTTGCAGTTTCCCAATTTCCAAAGGTGACAATACCAGCATATCTATTAAAAAATACCCACAACAAAAAGAGGAATTTGGTGAAAATGTCAGAGGTGTCCCAGAATACCTTAAGCAAATGAAGACATTCTATATTTTTTATAATGAGACAAGTTACTTGCCTGTAACTCCAATTCCAACTTATGGAAGTCTGCGCGCAGCAACGAATATGGAGGGAAAACTTAAACATGAAAACATATAGGAACATTTGCTGAAGGAGAAAAGACAAATGGAGACACTAACTACTAAAACAACTATGAATTCCACGTCTTGGACTGAGTAACCAAGATTCAATCTCTGCCTTGTTTCAAAGAACAAAATCCACTTGAAGAATATGTCACCAGTGTTGTGCAGGCCTAGCAAAGGATTCAGCCAAATAGCTAATTTGCTTACTTTGTAATCTTAAGTACTCAGCTTTAATCCCAGTGTTCGCATTAGACCATTAACTGAAATTCTCTGATTCTACCCAGAGTTCTTCTATTTTCCTATGCCTCAAACTCTAAATGTGCGATATAAACCTGTAATGTGAACTCAAGCTTTAAGTCTAGTATTTTCCCCAATTACAGGTATCCCATTTATTGCTCAACGTATGTTAGTTTATGTACTCTGGTTTCAAGTCAACAAAGATGATGTCTGCTGATAGATATATTGAGGAATCTCAAACTATCCACTATTTGTAAAAGTATACGGTCTGTTTAGAATGGTCTTCCATAATCTAAAGAGGGGGCTGCCGCTTATCTTACATGCTACAGCCTATTTACACTGTTGATCATCTTTTATAACCCTATGATTGAGGGTAGGAGGATAAGCGGTTTGTGCTACACCACTAGAATTTCCCATAAAAATGGGAAAAATATCCACATCAAACAAAAGTATTCCACGGGTTTAGTTGATGAACCCTCATTGTGTGCTGTAAAAAAGGTACTGTGAGTGGGCAGAATGAATTGAAGCGAGAGAAGGAACTTTTACATCTCCGTAGGCCACTCGCCTGAATGGTCGATTTACATGCAATCTCAGGGAGAGAAAGAAAGCATTCCTCTGCCACAATCACCAGTGTTAATCCTGACTGGAAACAGACAGGAGGACTTGGATGCACAAAAGAAAATGTAAGAAAGTTTGTGAAAATGAATCTGAATCACAACATGAGGGAACAATCTCAAGCAAATAATGTGGTGCTTCTTCCAGTCAGACCGGCTGCTGAAGTAAAAAGACTTCTTTTAACCTTGAAGCCTGACTTTCATTTACTTCTCTTTTTCAATGCTTGAAGATCCGTCTCAGTTTACTGTTGATTAACACACACAATGTCGTGTTTCCAGGTGTAATGTTTGAAGATATTCCGAAGTCACAGAAAGGAATTAATCGGTCATCTATTACGAACCATCTCTTACAAACACTAAAATGGGTGAGGCGCCAATTTTTATAAAGCAACAAATTAAAGATCTTAAAAGTCTATGTTGGACGCAAAAACACTATGTTAACACAATTGTCAATGTTTTTAAAATAATTTTACACGTACTGCAACTTCATTAGAGTCTCCATGCTCAAAGTATTCCTGCACAATCGGAGTTACGGTTTTTTCAAATGCTTTTTCATCCAAAGGCAAGACAGTGGTCTCATAGACACAGCTTTCCTGTAAAATGAAAGACAAAGTAAGCACTAATGCAGGAATATCACAGTTTTCAAGTCCTACCAGACTGCTGAACTGCAGTTTGACAGCTTCAAAAACAATCAACTCCACAAAAGCACAGGATGTTGCAAACCACTTGTTCCTTGAAAGGAAGATGTAAAAGGTCAGTCTATACAATAGTGTTCTGAGAATACTGTACGCGAACCAAAAGTAAGCAACTACTAATGAAAAGTAGGACAAGCGTTATTTACACTTTTGCCTGGGGACAGTTAAATATCATTTGTGAAAAACATTTCTGCCCCTTTGGCAAGGAGAAAAACAAGAACAGACAAAGCCAATCTGTCTGGCTGTTGTACTGCACATGCACGAATATTCATTCACACACTAACATAGATCACAGATATGAAGACAAGAAGCATAGACATCAATGAACACAGAGAAGAAAACGTGAATATACCTTTGAACAAAGTCACCCATGTGCACCAAGACGTGCTACACAAACACACACACACAACCTCTCTCATCCACAGAAGGTGGGAGCAAAGTGGTGGAGGGTCGCACTCCCATGTAGATGGGAGGATAGACCGGTGAATTGACAGGTGTAGGTTTCATTCAAAGCCCTGATAGGGAAAGTCTGCATATAGCTTCTAGGCTTGTGAAAGGCGTGTGAGTGAGAGTGAAATGGAGAGAGTGAGTAAAGGAGAGAGTGAGTGAGAGAGAGAGTTGCTCATGTTCCAAAAGTAGGCTGAGGATGGGGACCAGGAGAAAGACTGCTAAAAGGAGGCCAGGACACTCACATACCTGCTGTGTCCCAGTCTCCAGAAGTCTTATTTTCTCTTTTTACTACAGGCCTGATCTGGCTTGTTTTCCTTGGAGGTTCTTGGAGGAAGGAAGCTCATATTGGCATTGAAGGGCAAGAGAGAGATTAAAAACCTCTCTCTCCTGCCCATCCTGCTTTTATTGACCCAGGGCAGCAGCACAGGGTCAATAAAAGGAGGGTCAAATAAGCTTGTAAGCGTTTTTTTTAATATTTTGCGGGAGCTTTTGTAAAAGTGGGGTTTCTAAGAAAGTCCCAACTTTGTTTTTTTTTGCAAATCAAGAAATTGCAAAATCCTGGCAGGTATGCTTAGGGAGCAAGGCCAGTTTTTCCCAGGATTAAAGACTCTGGCCTCTGTAGTTACAATGCCTGTCCTTACTGTCATTTTCCTTTAAAAAAAAAAAAAAAAAAAAAAAAGGCTTGTGAAAGATTTTGTATTAAACAAGTAAATCATTTTATAATTGGCACTTATTTTTTAAATAAAAAAAAAAGCAAATTAACAACATTTGGACATTCTAGCCTCTGAAAGTTTGGCCTGCTATGGATCTGTATTGCCGGTGCCACACAAGGCTACAAACTTGCATCCAGCATATTCAGACTTAGTAGGACGTCTACCGGCCAGGATGACATGCACAACTTCAGGAGGAAGATGGAATGTAGTCAACTGCTGCTGCTCAATCTCAAGCATGAAGGCGCAGATTGTGCAGGTTCAGGACATTGCCCTGTTGCTGCGACAGGAGGTCATGATCAGAGGACAGATGCTCATGCCCAGATTGTCCATGAACCACACTCTCCTTGCCCAATCCGGAGCCATTAGGACCACTTGGCCCTGGTCGTTCCTGATGATCTTTAGAACTTGGGGCAAGAGAGGTAGTGGTGGAAAGGTGTACAAGAGTCTTGTGGTCTACTCTATTTGGAATGCACCTCTGACCGACAGCCTCCTTGGAAATTCAAACGCACAAGATTTCGACATTGCTTGATCTCTTTGTTGCCAATAAAGATCTGACCAGGGTTCCACATTGCTGGAAGATGCCCTGTGCCACCTTAGAGTGTAACTGACAATCATGATATGCCTGGTGCTGCCGGTTGGCTTGTCTGCCATGGCATTCAAAGATCCAACCAAGTGGTTCCCGACCAGGGTAATACCCTCTAGCTCCAGCCAGCTCAAGAGGCAAAGTACTTCCTGGCACAAGACCCAGGACCCCAGCCTGCCTTCCTTGTTACAGTACCACATGACGGTGGAATTGTGCTTCAGAACCTGAACCAGCCTCCTTTTAATGGACAGTAGGAAGGCCTTCAGTGCCAGAAAAATCACCTGCAACACCAATAGACTGGTCTCTAGTGGAGACTCTTCTCCATATCAGAGTCCTCTGCTCTCAACCTCTCCCAGATGACCTCCCTGGGGGCAGGGACAGGGGGCCTGCCGCCGGTCCAATTGCAGCTGAGACAACACTGCATGTCTTTTGCAGTCTTCTCCTAAACCTGGATGGAATCAGATAGGTTGTCCTGGTGCTGGGCGCACTAAGATTGCAGGTTACACTGCAGAGCCCCCATATGACACCCTGCGTGATCAACTAGCAGGATGCCAAGAGGCCCAGTGGCCTTACAGCCACTATCACCAAGACTCAAGACAGCGGGTGAAATATCGAGATCATAGTCTGAATGTCCTGGACTCATTGTGGTGGAGGGAAGGTTGGTAACTGCACCCTACCCCGGAGGACTCCAATCAAGGAGACCCTTTACAAACGAGTCAGGTAACTTTGGCACATTGATCGTAAATCCCAATGATGTCAGGAGGTTCACCATCTGGAGATTGTCTATTACTGCCTGTGATAAGTCCACCTTAAAGAGCCAGCCATCAAGGTAGGGGATCACTAGTAGCACCCCGACCTCAGGAGATGTGTTGAGATTACCGCCATCGTTTTCGTGATCACCAGAGTGGCGTGGTGACGCCAAAGGATAGCACAGCAAATTATCTGTGGCACTGTAGGACGGGTATATGAAAGTAAGTGTCCTGCCGGTCCTAAGCCACCATCCAGCCACCTGGATCCAGGGTAGAAAGAACCTAGGCTAGCATGATATTCAAAGGGAAGAAACCTAAAATGGCACAAAGGGCTCAGTCCTCCTTCAGCAAGGGGATATAATGGCATTAACAGCCAGTCCAAACTTCCTGGGACGTGCCCCTCTCGAAGGCTCCTTTCGTCAACGAAGCCTGCCCTTCTGGATGCACAGGATGGACAAGTGCGCCTCTGAAAGATGTTTGAATGTAAGAGGGAGGTGCAGTGGGTTAAAAAGGAATGGCAAAGTGTATCCTCACGTGACATTCTGGAGGACAAACCTTTTGGATGCTCTATTTTGCTACCCTTCGAGGAACTTTTTGATCCTTCCTCCCACAGGATGGTTGTGCCCTGCCAAGGGAAAACTAAAGCGGCCTGGAGGCAGATGCTGAGGGGACCTGGGAAGTGCGCTACCCATAATAGCCTGGGCATTGCCTACTGAATGTCCATCCTTGTAAAACTGGGGTGTCTGGTGCAGATGGCAGGAGTAGCCTTCAAAGAGGCAAAACTGATAAGACTACTGTTTTGTAAGGGTAGAAAGGCCTGGGGGACGTGCTGTGGCCCAGCTTTATTTAAAAGCATTCCAATACCAAATCAGCCTTCTTGCCAAACAGGAACAACTATCAACTGCCATGTCCATTAAGGAGGCTTGCACATCTAGAAACATGCCTGTGGATCGCATCTGAGCGTGCTGCGGAAGCATCACGCTAGTACGACTGCTCTGCCCAAGCAGTCAGGGGTTTCCTGCCCAGAGAAGATAATATATTTAGCCACATCTTGACCATCTTGAATGGTTTGCACCAAACTGCCTCGAAATTTTAAGGGCTGCAGGCAAGATCTCACCAACAACGTCCCAAAAGGAGTGGGTGTACCTCCCCAGCAAGCAGCTGCCATGAACCAAACAGAGCTTTAAGCTGGCTGAGGAAATCAACCGCCTCAAAAAACGTCCCAAGTTGTTTCGACTCAGTCAGGAGTCTTGGGGAACGAGTTTGGATTCACCATACTGGTGGAAGTTTGAACCACCAAACTCTGGTGTAGGATGCTGGATGAGAAAATCAGGGATGCCCGTCGCCGGGCTGTGGCATCTGGCAACCTGCCTGTTCACTTGAGTATAGAGACGGAGTGTCCTTCAGGAACTCCTTAAAAGGCTCCGATTAGGTTTGTCCAGGCTCTACTTTGTGAAAACATTGGTTTTACCCACCATATTAGGCAGCTGAATGTTTAGAACCTCCCCTAAGCGTCTCCTCACCACAGCAAAGGCGCACTCTCCGTCTGTGGTCCAGTGAGAGAACTCAACTCAGTGTCTGGGGAAGTGTCCAATCCACTGGCATCTTGTCCAGAAATAAATGGTCACCCTCATAATATTGGGGATAAAATTCCTCCCCCCCTCCCCCCATCACCCTTACCATCCCCAAAGGCAGTTTGCCTCTGGTCAGAGTCTGAAACGAAAGGTTGTTGGAGCACTTGGTGCGGTTCTGGGATAAAGGTACGATTCTCTCTTAATCTGAATAGATTGGGACAGGGTGCGCTAGTACAACATTGAGATGTGACCTCCACCAAGGCAGAGATGGATTCCGTCCAGAGTCAGAGAGGACAATAGGAAGGATTGTACTGGTATTGCAGGGACCACCATGGATCTTGGTGTCAGACGGGACATCAGATCTGGCATCGGAGTGGAACCAGAGGCGGGTTCTAGAGACACAGACGGTCCAGAGGGTGGACCTGCCAGTGAAATTCCGACTGGAGGCCTCTGAAGGTCCATGGGGCCCAAAGGCACGCCAGAAGGAGCCTGAAGGGTGCCAAAAACTCACAACATGGCCTCACAAAAGGCCTCAATTTGTTGCAGTCATTGATGACCCATGGAACTCGAGGTGCATCAGGATCAGTTGCAGAAGCAGCTTTTACAGGAAACCGAGAGCGTGACCAGGGAACACCCCAACATAATCACGACTTCTTAGGTTGAGAGAGGCGGGACTGGGACAAATCCTGCTTGGTCTTTTTGATTTACAAGAAGCTTTGGACCTCAAAGATGGCCTGTCGCAGGAATGTCCTCAACAGCAGGAACTGTTTGTGCCCTCGACTTAGAGTGGAAGAGGGACCTTTGACATTTCTTTCAGTGTTCAGCGACGTAGAGCTTGGCTTTGAGGAGCACTCCTCGCAGGTCTTTGAGTTGCAGGATCTGTCACAGACATTTGTTTGGGACAGGACATACAAGGCTCAAACCCTGTAGTTTTATGAGAGGACATAGCTGTAGTTTTATGAGCAGACATGGCCATTGCACACTGGATAAAAGTTTTTGGGAAGAAAACTCGTTCCAAAAAAAAAAAAAAAAAAAAAAAAGAGTTGGGAGTGGGATCCAGATCCATGTACAAAGGCATGGACAGAAAGGAACTGATGTGAGAGTTCTGGGGTGGTGCCTATATGCACTCAGTTCAGTTTGTCATTTTCGGAGCACAAAGTCAGTACAGAGCCACATGATTTCATAACAAGACCGGAGGCTACCATTATGCAACAAACTTTTATTGCTACCCCACATGCAGTCCTTTAAAGAACATATGTTACATCATGAAAAAAATTCCATTAAGAACTTTGAAACAACATATAACGTCATGGTAACTAGGCATCATCCTCTTTTATTTGCTGCTCCTCTACAGTCAAGTATAGTTTTTCTTTGACTGAGCTTTATGATTTACATTGTATAATTTCACTTGGCTTGACCTTTAACTTGGCAACCTTTCACTTACGGCTAACAGGTAAGTGGTGCTGTTTATGGTGTGTCCACCCTTCCAATTTCTGGTTGGCTTTCTTGTTCAATTGCCAATTAGCAGAGTATGTAAAGTATTGTAAAGAAATAATTTAAAGCAATGGCCCGCTTTTCATGCGCGCTGTACTTGCAGTGATCTGGCCATCCAGGGCCGCAGAACACAGGTCGCACTGTGCCAGGCAGCAGAAACACCGGGCTATCCTCGACGGGGGTCCCAGAGGCAGGCCACAGAGACAAAACCGTTCTCATCGCAGCCTGTACTCTGTCCAGCTTGATTACTCGCTAGCCGCGGGAATCGAGGACGGCTGCAAGGGGATGGAGGTCACGAGAGGCGTTGAACGACCCCCACCCCAATCTCAGAAAAAGATTGCTTGGATCTGAGGAGGACCAGGCTGACCCCTCTTGCATGTGATGACGCACAGAAAGGGAAAACACTAACAGAAAAAGGACTAGGCCAAAAAAATACCTCACATGTGGGTTACCATGACTACACACAGCGCAAGAGAATAATGGCAGAGATTCATTACTTGATGCTGGAAACGAAAGAGATAATACTTTAAACTCCTCAAAAAAACTAGATCTCAAAGATGCTTATTTCACTATGCCTATGGACCAGCATTCACAAAAATATCTAAGGTTCACTTGGAAAGGGATAGTCTACCAGTTTCGTGGTCTCCCCTTTCGCCTCTCTTCAGCCCCTTGGTGCTTCACCAAGGTTCTAAGACCAGTGCTCACATTTTTTAATGAAGAGGTGTACGATTAGTGATTTATCTAGACAATATGTTACTGATGTCACAAAATCAGGAAGAATTGCTAAACCACATGAACTGGTCAGTGGATCTCCTGGAAGGGTTAGGATTTATTATCAATGCCGAAAAGTCCGTAATGATCCCTACACAAAATCTAGAATTCCTAGGGTTTCAGGTAGGTACCATCACGGCTTAACTACAGTTACCACTAAAGAAACTGTCCAAAATAAAGAAGGAGGTAGCTTATGTTTTATCAAAAGACTTTCCTCTTCCATTCAAGCAGTTTCCCCAGGCCCACTGCATTACAGGGATTTAGAGAGACTGAAATCTGTAGGGTTGCAGAAAGGTCTGTGGTACTCAGACAGAATCCCCTTGTCACAGGAGGCTCGCAAAGACCTCCTATGATGGTGGAACAACTTAGACAGTTGGAGCGGCAAGGCAATATTTGGGAATATCCCGGATCATACGGTGGAGTCCGATACAAGCAGGCTGGGATGCAAAATTAGGACAAATAGAAGAAATGGGGGAAGTGGTCTCAGGAGGAACTCCCACTTCACATAAACTGTTTAGAGATGATGGCACGTTTGAACGCTTTCATGAGGTTCAAACCCACTCTAAAAAAGTGTTGTCCTCATCAGACTGGACAATTTTACAGCTGTCTCTCATATCAATCGCTTGGGGCGGTGCAATGTACTTGCAGACCTGGCCAAGAAGATTTGGTATTTCTGTTGGAATAAAAAAACTCCTGTTGAAGGCAGAGTTTATTCCTGGGCATCAGAACTTAAGAGCAGACTGGAATTCAAGGTTTTTAAGGGATTCCAGCGACTGGAAGCTGAACCCAATGTTCTTTGAGAAGATTCAGAACCTGTGGGGTCCATTTCAGGTGGATCTGTTTGCCAGCAGACTGACTTTTCAGGTACAGCGGTTATTAAAGTTGGAGACCAGACCCCCAACGCCTTGGCAGTGGATGCTCTGCTCCAAATCTGGAACAAAAAAAGAATTGTTATGCGTTCCCTCCGTTCATACTAATTCACAAGGTATTACTGAAGGTACAGACGGAGCGATGAAGCATCGTATTAATGACTCCATTTTGGAATACCCAAGTATGGTTTGCGGGAGTTATGGAACTAGCAGTGGACTTTCCACGTTTGATCCCGGGGAGTATAGGTCTTCTCCTAGGACAAGAAGGGGAAGAACATACTCTTCTACTAGAAGGAAACATGAACCTTCTTACTGGAGGAGATCAGGAGATCTAACAGATACTCAGGCCTTTCAGGAGAGGCTAAAAGCCTACTGGATGAGTTGTGGGCACCTGGAACAAAGAAGAGATACACAGGCGTATGGAGGAAGGGGTGTAGTTGGTGCCTGGAAACGGATTTGGATCCCATGGACGGTCCTGTAGTAGATATAGCGAACTACCTCACAGGTTTATTTAGATCAGGTTTATGTTATAGAACAGTTAACTTTTACAGATCAGGCATCTCAGCAGGCCACTCACAAAAAATGTATACTCAATTGGTAGTGACCCTTTAATCCGCAGGGTAATGAAGGGACTAAGACTTAGACGCCCTCACAGAGCTAGATATGAGTCTTTATGGAATGTTAACCTTATTTTCGACCTTTTTGTTCTATGGCCTGATAATCCTTAGCTTTCCAGAAAACAGCTATCTATCAAATTAGCAACTTTACAATGTCTAATATCTTTTAGAAGAGTATCAGATGTTAAGGCGATAGAGATCTGTAATAGATACTCTTCTCCGGAGGGAGTGCACTTCGAAATATGGAAAAGTACCAAAACAATGTCTGAAAATATCTTATTCCTTATTTTGCTGACTGTAAGAAACTGAGTGTTGTAAATTGCATGAAAGCTTATGAACATAGCAAGATTGATGTTAGAACAGATGGTGAGGATCAATTACTAATATCTTTTGTGAAACCCTATAAGGCGGTGTCTACACCTACCATTTCAAGATGGGTAAGAACAGTTATGTTGGAAGCGGGAGTAGATTTGTCCAAATTTGGAGCGCACTCTTCCCGGGGTGCGATGGCCAGCAATGTGTTTTGGTCTGGAGGTTAACTTTCCGATATATTGAAGGCAGCAGACTGGTCAAATGCCTCCACCTTTGCAAGCTTTTACCTTAGGCCTATGGAGCATGTGAGAAGTGCGGCGTTGAAAAGCTTTAAACATGCATAATGGTAGCCTTTGGTCTTGCAATGAAATGGCGATTCTCCAATTAACATACAGAGAGAATCTTGATTTTAAGACAACGGAGGCTAACATTATCCCACCCACCACACCCAGGTGGGTTAATATATTTTATAAAATGTATATCATTATTTACTATATAGTTCTTGTTAGCAAATCTATGATGACGTGCCTAACTCTTTACCAGTTGGTATCACCTGATTCTTTGCATTTTTTGCAGAGAATTCGTCACTTTGAAACTCTTCTCCTTGTCAAGTGCAATTAAGGTTGAAGAGGTCAAATAAGCGGATTTCACTGTTTTCGTCGCAGCTCTAAGAGGATGATGCCTTGTTACCATGATGTTATTGTGGTTTTAAAGTTCTTAATGGAATGTTTTATTCATGATGTAACACATGTTGTTTAAAGGGCTGCATGTGGGCAGCAATAAAAGGTTATTGCATAATGTTAGCCTCTGTTGTCTTTACAGAAATGAATCAAGATTCTCTCTGTATGTTAATTGGAGAATCACACTTCTGTTAAATCTTCCAGATCAAGTCTGGCACCTGGGGATATTCTAAAAGGTGAGAATTCTACAGTTCGAAGTACCCCTCAAAAAATGTAACACTGAAAAGAAGCCGACTAGTTGGCCTTTTACCCTAGCCAATGAGAACAGATTTTTATTTAGGGTTCTTACCTGGTCTTCATCATAATTAGGATCTTTGATATCAACTTCCTCCACATCATAAACTTGTCCAGGTGTACCCCACACACCTTTTCCTCCAGCACCACCTGGTCAAAGGTTTCACAGGAAACATAACATCAGTGTACACAAACATTTAAACAATCCAACTTTGGAATCACCTACATCACTGCATTTATCTATTGTTTCTTTAATCAAAATCTGCCAACCTCAAAAAATATTTCTCTTTGACAATTTTATACAGGGCCACCCTTTCCCCTTATAAGCCCAACAATATAAAAGAGTAACTTTAAAGTTTACTAACACTAATCTTTGCCAGGTTCTAGGAAAAAATAATGAAACAAGTGAAATGCTTTAAATGAATGGTGGTTTTGATGCACAAATTGCAGAGGCCAACATTACACAGTACTTCTTCTGCTAGCTCAGCCAACAGCAACATTAAAATGAACCGAGAAAGACCAAATGTTGATGACATCATCAAAGCCAGTTTACACAAGGCAGTGCAGACAAGACTTTGCCTTCTTTCTTGTAGCTCAACTAATAGAAAGGTCCACCTCTTGGGTACTTGCATTGTTTTGCCATGATTGGTTTAATTGTGGTTTACTTAATTTATCTATGTAAAATCTAAGGTTTACTTCTGGATAATTCCCAGCTGGTTCTCAATAATGCTGCATCTCATTTAATGATATAAAACTCCTTTTTTCCAAATGTCCTCATTGGTGTTCCCTTCAAGGCATTTGAATCTCAAGTGGACAAGTAATGTTTCTACAGTTATCCCTAAAGAGGTCTGTGACCGTGTGTGTTTTGAATGGCCAAGCTCCAGCATACATGGTCCTCAGGTCCACATAACTGGATACTAAAATTATATTGTTTTTATTCGAGTCCGACCAGGCCATGGACAAGAGAGTTAAGACCTGCCATTACAAATTACTGGATGTTGCCTAAGTCCTAAACTTTGTAGAATCATCCTCCCCTTACCAGATGCCATTGGATCTCGATGCTCTAACCTGGTTGGAACAGAATGCTCTCTGCCTCCTAATCCTAATACTGCCATTTCTAGTGCAGGATGAGCAACATTATAAAAATGAGGATTTAACCTCCACTGATAAGGGCTCCGTACTGGAATGCATACTTTTTGGAAACCTTTTTCTCAAGTGGTTTTCTAAATCTCGTGGCCCATTAAGTCTGTCCAGCAGGGTCAACATAACATGCATCAGGTTTTTCATAACAATTTTTATCCAAGGTCTGGGGGCTCCAATGGGCAGTTTCCATGGACGTCAAATGTTCTTTTGCGAGCCCCCATAGTCTTGCATTCTTTTCACAAAAAAGGTGATCAATAAATATGTGGCACCTTCACTACTCACGGCTGTGCTTCATATGCGACCTCCTACAGACCTTGCTTCTATTCTGAAGGTAGGAGACAGGCTGTTCCTTTTGAACTAAGATGGGTCTGCAGAGTCTCTGAGCCTTAGGCTCTCCAATATATTACAGCCTGCAGTGTAAAGCTTTCTCGAGTACCCCTCCCCACAACTCTTTACCCTATCCTCAAATATTCTTCCCTCCTGAACAAGAACTCCTGTAACAGCAAGAGGTCCAAGACCAGCGACCCAAGAGCGCCATTTTATTTATATGGGTGTCAAGCTGTTACCCAAAACCAGAAAGCACACAGGAGGAAAACAATTCATATGATGTTTATTGCAATAGCTTTTTAACATATTGTTGTAAAATGCAAACAGGTTGGCTTTCTTGCTTTTGGCACACAGACCGATGTGTGTTTCAAGATTAATTTAAATCCCTTCAGCAGGAAGATATGCCTTTGAAATAAACAAAAATCAAGTTAAAATCAAAATCTATCTCTACAATACCATCCTATGTTCAAAATACCATTAAATCACTGGGTGCATGCCATATACCTTCCAAACAAATTCAATGGTCTGGCGCTGAGTTGGACCAGAGTCAGCATCGCTGTTGCTATCTAATACCTTAATCATGACTCGCTTTATACTGAGTAAGCCAGTAAAACAGTCTCTCTCTAAGACTAGAGAGAAGACACCTGCATCCACCAGTAGGACCGCAGCAGACTGTTTGTCTACTCCCCATTCAAAGTAGAGAGCATCTGCAGACCACGAGGTAATGTTATTGGGAGAGAAGCTGGCTTGCCAGGCCCGACCTCAAGGATGCCTACCTTATCCCTAGCTCGTCTGTTCACCAACCTCTACAGCAGTTCATCCTGAAGATAAGACTTTAGCACTATCTACATTCCATTCAACCTTTTCTCAGCCCCTTGGCTAGTTTCATGCTTGGAGCACAACCCCTCATCTCTCAACAATATTCTCAATGAGGGATTTCGTTTGGGAGAATCCTGCCCATACCAACCATATCTCCTTCATTCAATGGTTGGGTTTTGTGGCTGCCTTCACAAAGTCGGCCATCGCTCCTTTCCAGGAGTTACAATTCTCATGATTTTTAAATCGATATTGCCTTGTGCCAGAGAAGCCTGCAGGTAACCACACGCCAAAAAATCAATAACACCCTTTCAGTAGCCCTCAGATCTCACACACTCTTTCAGGGAACTACCTCATTGTGAGGAAATGGGGTGTATTATATGGTGTGGTTGTTTAACCTCACCATGTAATGCACTTACCAACCCCTTTAGGACCCTTAGGCTTCGTCTGTCAAACCCTCAGCTCAACCCTGGGTAGCTGTGGCACTGAGCAAGGCTTACGCACAGGAACAAGTGTAAAACATTCAAAGAGCACCAAAACAATTGAAGAAGAAAATCGACATAACACTCAAGTAATCCGACACCAATTTACAAAAATAGACTGTATTTTTATAAGAATTTAGACACTAGAGTGAAAATGATTCACCAGAGGGTTTCGGAGGTATGGATTTTACAAGCAATCAATTTAAAGCATTTTCCCTTAAATGTGAGCACGCCTTAGCAAATTCAACCAATTGGACACCTGGAAGCTTTTCAAGGAAAACTTAGTAGGTGTCAATGCAGTTGTTTAGAAGTACTTGCGCGACCAACTCCAGGCAAGAAGCTAGTCAAGGGGACCAGCAAGGTTCTTAGAAACCGTTACCTCCACAGAAGAAGCATTTCTCCAGCAGTTCCAGGCACTTTATCCGCGTTGCAATGGACTCCTATGGAGTGGTCCTGATGGAAGGGATGAAGGATGCCGAAGGTGCTCTAAGGAGGCTGTGGATGCGAAGCGGTCGACGGGGGGTCTTCCTGCAGGGATTTCTTGGTCCATGAAGATGGTGAGGGGGGTCCTGGTTGCAGAGCGATGTCCCAAATAATCCCCTCTGGTCTGGCAGAAGTCCAGTCGCCACTGGACTACTAGTTGCCCATTGTCGCGGTCACAAGCCAAACCTTCCCGGGTCAATAACTCGCCTTTTGAGGGTCGAAGCAACTCTCCGACAGAACTCCTGGGTTCCGCGAACTCGAATGTAACTCTGCATCAGCCTTGGTGCTGCACATCAGCGGTGATAGCGACTTGAAGATTTTGGGCTTCCAACTTCAGGTTTCTTCATCTGCTTTGTCCATGTGCTGTGACCTGGAGGCCAGTTGGCTGGCCTTTGGAGTCTCTTGACTTGGCCCTCGAGACAGCTCTTCCTTCAGCAGGTCACAGCAGGCACAGACCCTCTGTGCGCTAGCCACCTAGTGCAGTCTTCGACAGTGCAGCCTCTCTTGCTGGTCCCTCGATGCAGCAGGGCAGTCCTTCTTCGGTCCTTCTTCCAAGTCAGTCGAGGTCTGAGTGCCACCATTATGCTCAGAAAGTGCCCTCGTGGCAGGATGCGGTTGGTAGCCAATGGCCTACCAGGTTCCCTCTCACCAGGTGACTACTTACTGAGGAACACCGCATCCGGCTATCCTAGGATGCATCATTCTGCCCACTTCCAAGATGGCGAAACCGCTCTCTCGGTGTTCAGACCTCACTAGCCCACCCACGGGGTGTGGCTACCTCAGGGCTACACACCCCTGGGGAAACCAATTTGGCAACTGGTTTCCCCTCCCTGCTTCCCGTGCCAGCCTGTCTGCCTAAACAATGGGCAGCCCTCCTCCCTAGTGTGACACATCTGCCCTTCAAAGGTGGCTTTTCCTTTGAAGCCTGCCTTTTGGGGCTAGCACCTAAGTGGCTTCCTGCAGAAGAGAGGTAAAACCTCCCTGGTCTGCAATCCTTCTTTGTTCTCCTTCCTGAGAGTCATTGGCACGTCTCTTCAGGAGGGTAGAAAGCTGTCTGGTAGAACAGCCTCCATGTGTATCCAGGAAGGCACGGGAGTTTTAAAGGCAACAAAGTGGTAGCTTTGTAAAATCTGCACACGGCAACACGTTACATTAATTTCAACTTGAGATACAAGTCGGGCTTAATGCAATGAATTGTTGGATACCTTGGAGTGCCGATTTTGGTCGCACCGCTCTGGAGTTAGCACAGCTGAGGAATCAGCGTGTAATCCTGTACTTGCCTATTGGGCGACCTAAGCCTTTTTACACAGTAAAACTGTGTTTTTGTGCATTTACTGTCAGGACATGTAAGAAAATAAGTTACTTACTTGTAACTGCGGTTATCCAGTATTGGTATCTTTCATTGATTCACATACCTGAATCATTCCCTGTCGTCGAGATGGGAGTCCCACGGTAAAATATTCAAGCAGTGCTTTAAAAGCTTCATAGGCTATAATGGCATAGGCAATGTAAATAGTAGCCTATGTCCTTTTTAAAAAAGGACCTAATAATGGAACCCAGCCAATCAGCTGCCAGCACCCTCTAGGACACACTCAGCAGAGGCAGGTTCTCTTCAGATTTTCTAAGCACAAGTGGGAAGTAAGAATCCCAAAACGTAAAGAGAACTACCTCTACGGGGATGAGGGTGGGTTGCATGTGAATCTATGAAAGATACCAATACTGCATAACCGCAGTTACAGGTAAGTAACTTATTTTCTTATCCAGTATTGGGGTATCTTTCATAGATTCACATGCCTGAATCAGAATAGCAAGCAGAACCCAAATTTGTACTGTCGTTAGAAGAAGGAGGGAGACACGTAAATCATAACCCCTCAAGATACCGAAATAGAACAGTGACATCTGTAACCATGTATATACTATTTCAAACTCTGGACAGCTGCCAAAAAGAAAATTCCTAGAAATGAAACATGTATCCTTAACGAACTATAATATTTAAGATGTATCCAATGAAGTGTTTCGTAGAATAAAATAGAACAATTAAGAACTGTTTAACTTCCAGAGTTATACAAAAAATCTACATAGGGAACAGAAAGAAAGTAAATTATATATTTTAAGTAAGATATAGAATTCCTCTTTTATAGACAAAGAGGCTGACCTTAATTGAAGAGATGACGCAGTACCGCTTGGCCCACAGCTGCACCTTCACGTTGCGTAGATTGGAGACAGTAATGCTGTAATGTAAAGGTGTGGACCATTTTCCATGTCTCAGCACGGCAAATCTTTTCCAATGTTACTCCAGCGAACAGAGCTGATGACATAGAAACTGCCCTGATGGTGTGCTTTAGTTCTTGTTGTTAAAGGCTTTTTAGCCTTATCATGGCAGAACTGGATCGCAGAAGAGACCCACCTGGCAACCGTGGCCTTAGTTACTGCTGTCCCTTTTCTGCCTTGTCCGTAGGCCACCAGCAGCTGATCCGTCTTTCTTATGTCTTTTGTTTTATGCAGGTAGAATTTTAAACACCTCTTGAAATCCAACATGTGTAAAGCCCGTTCTGCTGGACTAGATGGGTTTGGAAAAAAGGACTGAAGTATCACTGGTTCGTTGAGGTAGAACTGTGTCGAGCCTTTTGGGATAAAAGTCAGGTTCGTACCCAGAGCTACATAGTTATCAGTGAAATGCAGAAAAGGTTCCATGATTGTAAAAGCTTGAATCTCGTTAACCCTCCTTGCAAGAAGTGAGAGCCAGTAGGAGAGCCACCTTCCAGGTGAGAAACTTGAGCTCTGCTTTGTGAATTGGTTCAAACGGTTGCCTCATAACTGTGCAAGGACTAAGTTAAGCTTCCATTCAGGAGGAGGCACACGCACCGGGGAAAATGCATGGAAGAGGCCTCTCATGAATTGTTTAATAAGACTAGAGGCACAGAGATAAGGAACTTGAGGAGACTTCCTATAACGGGTTATCGCAGCCAGGTGAACCTTCACTGAAGAGAAAGTGAGTCCTAACTTCGCCAAAGACAGGAGATATGGCAAAATCTGCACAGGAGGCGCTTGAAGCGGGTGAAGGTTGTTTCGGTGGCATCAGAAACAGAATCGCTTCCACTTTAGGCGGTATGTCTTGTTGGTGCTATCCGCTCGGGATTTGGCAATAACTTCCCTGCACTCCTGTGAGATATCCAAGTCCCTGAATTCTAGGAACTCAGGAGCCATGCGTGCAAATGAAGAGATTGCGGGTCTGGATGATTCATTCGGCCCTTCTCTCTCGTCAGCAGAAATGGGAATGGCTCCAGGTGTATGGGCTTCGACTTCGACAGCAAGAGTAGTTCCGGGAACCAGTACTGCCTGGGCCATCGTGGCACTATCAGGACCAGACAGCCTTCTGTCTTCATCTTGGTCAATACCCAGGGAATTAACGGGATGGGGCGAAAAGCGTAAGCATATATCCCGGACCATCGCATTAAAAGGGCATTCCCCCTCGACCCTGGTAGAGGGAATCTGCTGGCATAATACTGGCATTTGGCGTTCTCCGTCATTGCGGAGAGGTCTGACACTGGTTTTCCCCACCTTTGAAACACTTTGTCGAGTTGGGAGTGCTCCAGCTCCCACTCGTGACAACTGGTCTGCGTTCTGCTTAACATGTCTACCAGAGTATTGTGCAGACCTCTGACATGCTCAGCCTTTAGTGAGATCCCATGTTGCGTCGTCCAATCCCATAGCTCCTGCACTTCCTGAGATAGTGTAATGGATTTGGTTCCTCCTTGTTCGTTGACGTAATACATGCTGGTCGTATTGTCCGTACGAACCAGCACGAAGGAGCCTGCTACCCTCGGTAAGAAAGCCTGAAGAGATAGGAAGTTGGCTTTGAGCTCTAGCCTATTCAGGTGCTGATGTTTCTGCACAGAGGACCATTTGCCCTGAATCTGTAACTCTTGCAGGTGACCTCCCAAGCCGTCCATGGAGGCGTCCGTTGTCAGTATGAAGTCTGGGATAGTTTGGAGGAAAGTAAGGCCTTTTACAAGATTCGGTGCATGAAATCACCATCGCAGTGCCTCTACCATTTGTGTTGTAATCTGTATTACATCCTCGAAGGATCCCGAAGCCTGTTGCCATTGTTTTTGTAGCTCCTCTTGAAGAGGCCTCATTCTCAGTCTGGCTAGTGGCACCAGATCTATTGCTGAAAAACACATCCCCAGGAGCGACTTGTACATTCGCAAAGAAACTGCCCTTTTTCTTGATATGCTCTTCGCAAGTCTTTGCAAACGTATCTGTCTTTCGTGAGATAGGAAGGCTTTGCATTGAATGGTATCTATGGACGCTCCCAGGAAAGATATGAATTGACTTGAATGGAACGAAGATTTCTCTTTGTTTACAGTGAGTCCCAAAGTCTTGAACATGTGAAGGCAGGTGCTTGTAGCTTGACTTGCCTTCTGTGCTGTTGATGCTTTGAGCAGCCAGTCATAGAGATACAGGAATACTTGGAGCCCCTGAGATCTCAGGGCTGTTGCTACGGGCGCCAGGCACTTGGTGAAGATCCTTGGAGCCGATTTGAGACCAAACGGAAGTACTTTGTATTGGTAGTGGGTACCAGCCACTGTGAATCTTAAGAATTTCCGATGTTTTGGATTAATCGGGATATGAAAATATGCGTCTTTGATGTCGAGCAAGGTCATGAAGTCTCCTTCGTTTAAGCGGCCTAGGATATCGGAAAGCGTTACCATTCTGAATGTCTGTTTCCCTTTTTCAACATCGGGACTTCCTCTATCGCTCCTTTGGCAAGCATGACACCAAAGCCTCTTTGCGTGATAAGTGAAGACGAGGGGGGGAAGGCACCCTTGGGTGGAGTAGTCGGCGGGCGCTGAATGTATTCCAGAGTGTGACCATTGGTAACAAGGTCCAGCACCCAGAGATCGTTTTTATTTCGTGCCGCTGGTAGACATAGCTGGAAATCTTCTTACCCACAGGTTGGGAGGGGAGGGAAGCTGGTACCCTGGCGCGATCATTGCTTCCTGCTTGGGATTCGTTTGCAGCCTCCCTGGCAAGAGAAACCAGCTGCAGATGACGGACGGTAAGATGGAGGATTGTAGTATTGTGAGTATTGTGACTGGTATGGCTGATATTGTTAAGCCCTCTGGTAAACCTCCCTTGTAAGGGGCAAATCCTCGTCCCCTAGCACCTCTGAAGGGCACCTTTCTATATTGCAATGTGCCAAACGACTTTGCGGTGTCCGTGTCATTCTTAATCGCCAACAGTGCCTCATCAATGTACTTTCCAAACAGTGACTCACAGTCGAAAGCCATCTCCAAAACTTTCGTCTGCACCTCATGCCTAAAGGTGGTTGCTCTCAGCCATCCCTGCCATCTGAGCACAGCAGCTCCCGCCAGTTGTCTATAGCCAGTATTGGTCACATCAAGGGCACAGTCAATGGTTTTCGAGGCTGCACGCTCCCCTTCCACTAGTATCTTTCGTGCCTCTTGTCTTTTTTCTTCAGGTATAAGGTCTATTAAACCTGCCATGTCTGACCACATTTGGCGGTCGTAGCGGCCGATAATGGCCAACGCATTCGCTGCCCTAATTGTAACTGCTGCCATAGAAGAGAAACGTTTCCCTAAAATGTCCATCCTTATCAGGAGGAGTGGTAATCGGGGTAGCAGGAATTTTGGAATGTCTTTGTGTCGCTTGAGAAATGACTAAGTCTGGCTTCGGGTGTCCAATGAGGCAAGATGGAGAATCCTCTTGCGCCCTATACTGCTTCTCAATACTTGGTAGCACCGGCGGTATGGATGCTGGTGTCTTCATTATGTTGATGCCTTCCTGCCAAATGTAATCTATAATTGGTATGAAGCGTACCAATTTCCTTGTGTCTTCCTTAAAGTCATATAAAAAACTTTCGGTCTGTTTGACCGTAATAGGCAGATGAAACCTGTTGGCTGCCCTCTGCATTAGATTATGATACCCTCCAATATCCTCCGGAGGAGAATCTGATGGGAGATGCAGAGGAGGGGAGGGAGTTAGAATAACATAATCGTCCCAAGGATCAGGAGCAGAGATTGGATCCGGCAGCTCTCCTTCCTCTCTATCCTCGTCCGAAGAGGAAGCATCCAGAGCACCAGGGTCGGTTTGTCCGGGGTCAGGAACACTCACAGGTGTGCTTGGCGGTTGAGTGGCTGACGTACCTGGAGGATCTATTTGAGGTACCGGTCTGCCTGATCCTGTTGCGGCGAGAACCGCTGCCGGTAATCCACCAACATAGCCTGTAGATCCTGTATCAGTGATGGCAGATGGGCCATGTCCCTGGGGCGCAGCTCTGTCTGAAAACCATATGAATGGTAACGGTGGTAACGGGGACGCAGAGCCATATGCCCCTGTTGGTAGTACTGCAACTTGTCATGGTAGTCTTCATCTTCCTCATCCTGACCCTTCACGTGAAGTTCAGATAGGCTGTGAGCGACACCATAAAGACCATCATCGTCATCATCCTCTTTGTCGTCTTCTAAATAGCCCTCCAGCAGATGCGACGGGAGTAAGGGCGAAACCTTACTAGGTTCTAACATGGCTGGCGGTGGAAAGTCTTTGTCACTCTGGTAACCGGAGTAATCCTCGTCGACGGTGGCGTCGAGGGTGCAGACACAGCAGGAAAAGAAAGTTCCATTTCTACGGTGTCGTCGATGTCGAGGGTAACATCATTGACAGTGTCGTTGTCAATGGAAGAGCAGTCAGTCGTCGTCAGGATCTTCGCCGACGGTATCTTAGTCGACGAGGGAGCGTCGACGGTCTTCAACGACGAAGGGGTCCTCGTCGTCGACGCGGAGACTCTAGTAGACAGTATTGGAGCCTGGATTGCCATCGTCGTCACTGTAGCCGCCGATGACGGCGTCGATGTAACACTCACTGTCGTCGATGAGTGAGGGAGCATCATAGACTATTTTTTGAGAGATGTCCGCCCCACAGGATCTGAAGAGGAGGCTCTAGGACGATCTCTTTCCTTCCTGGAAGGCGTGGAAGGTACAGATAACGTCGGCTCAGAGGAGTGTTTAGCTCTCTTCTCTTTTTTAGAAGCCTTGGCGTCCTGGAAAGGCTTATGATGTTTCCTACCTTCGCCTGAGGAACTGTCCTTAGATCTGGACCTTTTATGGGATGTAGAGGCTCTCTCACCTTCCTCATCCGAAGAAGGCGACTGGTGTTTAATGGTCTAAAGCCACAATAACAACCTTCCCTCTCTGTCCTTGAGGGTTTTAATTGAAAAGGTGCGGCAGATCTTGCATTCTCTCACCTCATGCCTTGGATAAAGGCAGTAAAATACACTCCTTATGAGGATCATCCACATGGACTCTTTTCTTACCACAGGTTTTACATGGGCGGAAAAGGCCTTTTTTGTCTGACATGATGCCAAGATTTGTGAAAGTTGAAGAAAACTAAGTAGCACTCAGGGAGACTCCCTTCCACACGACGTGTGGTGAAAATCTGAAGAGAACCTGCCTCTGCTGAGAGTGTTCTAGAGGGTGCTGGCAGCTGATTGGCTGGGTTCCAACATTAGGTCCTTTTTTAAAAAGGACATAGATAGGCTACTATTTACATGGCCTAAGGCCATTATAGCCTATGAAGCTTTTATAGCACTGCTTGAATATTTTACCGTAGGACTCCCATCTCGACGACGGGGAATGATTCATGTGAATCTATGAAAGATACCCCAATACTGGATAAACTACATGTCCTTCTCGTGTCATACGTTGAACCCTGCCTTAGGACTCAGTAGTTCTGCCAGAGGGGTGACCTACACATTTGCACAAGTAAAGTAGTTGGTTTGCCATTGCTTTAAATGGCAAAGTCAGACTAGCAGTGCACGACTGCTCTGTCAGTCTGCAGCGGGAGAATGGAGGGGGGGGGACTCCTTTTACTTGGGGGACCCTCCAGGGTGGCACAACCAGTGCTCAAAGCACTGGGGTACCCTGCTAACATACATGCCCTTAGTATCAGGGTACCATATGCTAGGGACTGACAGGTAGGTTAGCCATCTCCAATGGGTTACAGCTGATTCAACATACACTTTAGGGTTAGGGCACTGGCACAGAGGTCTGATCAGCAGACCTCAGTGCACTTGCAGAGTCGAAAAACCAGCAGCAACAGTGAAAAAGTAAGACAGACTATACAAAAAGGGATTTCTTACACTGATATTCTGGGATTACTCCCCTCCACCTGGTTTTCGATACAACCTAATTTCACTGAAATCTTGCATTATCATCTGCAAGGTTTTCGGATACAGAAATTTCTCTCAATACCGACATACATGAATAGATTCTCTGGCGATTTTTCCACATTCAAGTCTTAATAGCAGTGTGAGGGGGAATTTGGTTAGGGCATAAGTGGACCTCCCAGGGGAAATCCCTTCACAGCAATGGCTTGGAACCTCTAGTGCAGGGATTTCCAACCTTTTCTGTAATGAGAGCTACTTCTGTTCAATGAGACATCCCTAGCTTCTAATATTAGTGATGAAACCGTGACCACCCTTATTCAAGACTGATAGCAGTGAACACATCAGGGCATTAGGCAAGGTTACCACCAATCCCTCTGGCAACAAGGTGATAAAACGAGTAATAAGTCTCTCCATCTCAAATAACAGCTTTAAATATATTTTGGAAATTCAACCATTTTCTCCAAACACCAGCCTACGAGTTCTGAAAATATACAGATTTTTGTCTCAAATACAGGTCTAATCTTCTATAATACTAGGCTGGACTGCACATAGTAGAGCTACTCACAGGTAGCTGGAGAGCTACCAGTAGCTCACAAGCTACTCGCTGGAGACGCCTGCTCTCGAGGTAGGCTGTAGTGTTGTTCTCCAACACACTGATAACAGGAACTCATTCCAAAGTACTCGTGGATACCTCAAGTAACATTTGCCACTTCTGTCTGGACAGGGCCTTACTCTCCAGGCAAACCATGTTCATGGTCTTCAAAACCTGATGGCCAACTGGCACTCCAGTTTCCCTGAGGGCAGGCAAGATTAGATGTTGGTAAGACTGTGTAGTTCTGGGACTGTGGTGACAGGTGAGAACACAGGCATGGCCGCTACTATTTACCCTACGGCCACTGCAGGTAGTGTTTTAGTGGCCAGGTTGGCCACACCCACTTGCAAGCAAGAGCCGGAATACAAGGGGCATGCCAGAACTCCAACAGTGTTCGAGGGGTGGAAGGAGGAATACCGCAAGAAGCAAGATGCGACTGCCGGAGGAATCCAAAGAGCGAGGATGATCGGATTGACGGAGGGAGCTCGGACGACCCAACCAGCGAGAAGTGAGCAGAGGCGGGAGGAACAGAGACGCGACGAGCATGGGACTCGGGAGCAGGAAAGTAGGCCCCAGGAGGCACAAGAGAGCGTAGCTAAGGGCCTGACTACCATGGCTCAAACCCTGAGCCGTGGCACAAGGCAAGTACCCAGGGGTCTGATGCTGCAGTGTGCACTAAGGTGGAGGTACCCTGTGGGATGGTGAGGCTCACACTCAAGGACATTAAGGAGGAGCAGTTCACTACGGGACACTAAAAGCCCTTTTGCACCACTGGACTAGGGGAATCTGGTGTAGTTTATTTAGTTTCCTGTTGTGGGACTGGTTCTATAGCTCTTTTGAGCAAGAGAGCGGATATCTCCTCTTTGAGGAGAGATTGATGTTGTATGGTCAACATCTACATGGCCCCCCTCGCCGCCATCGTCAGACAGCATGGGCTCAGCATCGTATCCTACGCCGACGACACCCAGCTCATCCTCTCACTCACGAAAAATCCCGAAGACACCAGACTCTGTTTCCAGGAAGGAATGAAGAATGTGACAGCATGGATGAAAAACAGCTGCTTGAAGCTCAACTCAGAGAAGACCGAGGTCCTCGGACCCTGCACCTCCGCCTGGGACAACACCTGGTGGCCCTCCGCCCTCGGGAACCCTCCCACCACTACAGACCACGCTCGAAACCTCGGCATCATCCTTGACTCCTCCCTCTCCATGAACCGCCAGTTCAACGCCGTCGCTTCCACTAGTTTCAACTGCCTTCGGATCCTCCGTAAGACCTTCAAATGGATCCCCCCCCCCCCCGACTGCAGAAAGACCGTCACCCACGCGCTCATAACCAGCAGACTGGACTACGGCAACGCCCTTTACGCCGGAATCAACAGAACTCTTCTACACAAACTCTAAATCATCCAGAACGCCACGGCCAGACTCATCCTCGGGACACCGTGTCACGAACACATGACCCAACACCTACGAGCCCTCCACTGCTCCCCATCGAGAAGAGGGTCACCTTCAAACTCCTCACCCATGCCTACAAATCCCTCAACAACATCGGACCCAAATACCTCAACGAGAGAGTATCCTTCCACGTACCCAAGAGGAACCTCTGCTCCGCCGACCTCGCCCTAGCAGAGGTCCCCTGCATCCGCAGAAACAGAACTGGCGGGAGAGCTTTCTCCTACATCGCAGCCAAGACCTGGAATGAGCTCCCTGTGAACATCAGACGCTCCCCGACCCTCCACACGTTCAGGAAGGACCTCAAGACCTGGCTTTTTGACTGATCCGGAGTCGCTCCCCCCCCAGCGCCTTGAGACCCTCACGGGTGAGTAGCACGCTATATAAACCCCGGATTGATTGATTGATGGTTAGTTTGTGTGTGCGAGGTGGACTATTTGGAGGAGTTGTGAAGAGCTCCAGACAATAAACATGTTGGATAATGTCCAACACCCATTGGTCTATTGTGATAGATTTACATGCTGGTAAAAATATTTTAAGAAGTCCCAGACAGGTGTTAAATGGTAGGGGGGGAATGGTGAGGAAGTCATTGTTTGGTGTTTTTATTTGAAGTCCAGGTATTTCCTCGACTGCGTCCTTCAAAGTGGTTTCCTCTGTATACGCCCCTGGAAAAGTTTTTAGCAGTGGATGATGGTCCTTTTTTTTTTTTAATAGGAGGACCCTGTAGTGTCTGTGGAGGCAGACCTAGCACCGTTTGAAACTGGGCTGACGAAAGAACCCACAGTAGGTGAGAGTTGGTAGGGCTCCTGTGAGAAGCTGGGTTTCTGTTGCAGTAACCCCCCCACTTTTTGCCAGACTACTGATGCACTTTTGACTTGATGTGCCCGGAGTCCCTGCCAATCAGGTTCCAGGGCCTGTGTTCTTTCCCCAAAACTGTACCCAAACCAAATTGGCATCTCTGGCCACAGGTCAGCCCCTGGTAAATGGTACCACAGGTACCCAGGGCACTGTGACCAGAGAAGACCTCTAAGGGTGGCACAATAAGTTCTGCAGCCCTTAGAGGCCATGTACCTTTACACACACACACACACACACACACACACACACACTGCCATTACAGGCTGCCCGTTTTGGTGCAAAACAAAGTGAAGAGTCGACATGGCACATATCCCTGTGTGCCCTGCCTACAACCCACTGCCCTGGCATAGGTCAGCCACCCCTTTAGCTGGGTGCACTATACCAGTGGTGAGGGTACAGGTGCATGAGTCCTGTACCCCTACAGTGTCTAAGACAATTCTTAGACATTGTAAGTGCAGTGCTGCCATTAAGAGTATATGGTGCTGGGAGTTTGTCATTTCGAACTCCACAGTACCATAATGGCTGCACTGAAAACTGAGATGTTTGTTATCAAACGTCTCAGCACATTAAACCCACACTGATGCCAGTGTGGTATTTAATGAAAAATGCACTCAGAGGGCATCTTAGAGATGCCCTCTGAAAAACAACCAGCCTCTGGTGGGTTCCCCGACTGGTACACACCAGCCTGCCACCACGAGACATGTTTCTGGACCCCTAGGGTGGGAGCCTTCGCTCCCTGAGCCCAGAAACAAAGCCTTTCCTGGGCGGAGGTGTTCACACCTCCCCCATGCCAGGAAGAGCCATCTGTGGCAGGGAAGCTTCAAAGGCCTGGCAGCCTTTGTAATGCGACCCCCAGCCTCTCCTGCTGTCAGGAGTAGGCCCCCTTCCTGTCTCCCCACCTTTTTGGCGGGAAGACAGGCAGGAAAAATTAGCCAGCCCAGAAGGTGTGCCCACCTCTGCCAACCCCACCCCTTAGGTGGGGGAGGCGAGGAGAAGCCCACTCTGCAGTGCCCGCCATCTTGCAGATGGCAGGCACTCCCCAATCAGGATTCAGGATTGTGCTCACTCCCCCACGTGTGGTGAGCACACCAAGGGTGTAGTCACCCTAAGGTTAGTACCCCATTGACTACTGACCTCAGGACCCCTAAAACGCCCCCTAAATACAGTATTTAGGAGGCAGTCCTGAACCAAGAAGGGAGATTCCCGCAACCTAAGAAGAAAAAGGACGAAAGAAGACGCCCAGCAGAGGAGACTGCAGAGAACAACTGACTTGGCCCCAGCCCTACCGGCCCGTCTTCAGTTTCCAGAGATCCTGCGCCAAAAATCGTCTTCTCCTGCAGCCAGCGACCTCCAGAACCCCTGGGAGGACTGACTACCTTCAACAAAGACCGGATCTCCTGTGAACAGCATCTCTGTTCAGAAGAAACACCAAAGAAAGACTCTGAGTCTGCTGAGGAAAAAGAAACCCGATGCCTGGAACCACCACTGCACCCATCGCCTACGGCCCAAGTTAGAGTGGTCCACCGGTCCAACCGAGGTCCCCCAGGGCTCCAGAGTCCGAGTCCACCATGGGTTGACCCCTCCTGGACTCCCCGACGTCGCCTGCAGCCTCTGCACGGAGACCCCCCCAACCGTGAGTGGCCCGGTAAGGTGAAATCCGACCTCTGCATCCAGCCGCCCTGCGCCCTGGAGAAAAGAACCCGAGGTGCACCTACGTCCCCGAGCCCTCAAACTTACCTGTCCAGCTGTTGGCTCCTCACGGAAGTCTTCCTGGACCGAGCCTGCAGCTAAAAACCAAAACCGAAAATCCCCATTGAAAACAGAGCACCAGATGCCAAAACAGCACCCTGCACCCAGCCGCCCTGCGCCGCTGGGGGTGCACTTTTTGTGCTAAACAGATTCCCCTTTTGCCCTGAGCCTAACACCAGGAGCTTGGCTCCCACAATCTTGTGGTCTGCTCGTCAGCAGCCACCAACCGGAGGCCCCCTATCCCCCGTTGGATAACATTGGGCCTCAGCACTCTTCACCCGGCCGCCCTAGTGCCGCTGAGGGTGTAACGAGAGTGCATCCCAGACCCTGGGGGACCCCTGAGTCTACCTCCAGAACCTCAACTCCCACTACTGAATACTTACCCTAAAACCGATAACACTATTTTCCTCCAAAGGATAACATTGACTGTTTTTCTTGGAAAAAGTTAAACCTAAAGAAATTCTTTAAAATTGTACTAACTAACAAAAACGATTTTACTTACCTGTTTACAGGAAATGTCCCAGTGTAGTATCCAGGTATACTACACTGTGTAAGAAAAGTAATCTCAAAAGTAACTTGCCTGTAATTTTACTATAAAGCCCATTCAAAGTATATGTACTGTATTTACAAAGCATTGCATTTCTCAGAAACAATACTGTAAGTCAGTAGTTCCCAAACTGTGCGCCGTGGCTCCCTGGGGAGCTGCCAAACCTAGCCAGGGGAGCCGCGCACCAAGCACTTTAATGCATTTAATGTTGAAGGGTCTGTTGGCTTCAGTTAAACTGATTAGACTTAAACGCATGATGTCGATGATTTGTAAGTGACATGCCTAAAGCTGTAAATGTAGTGCTTAATTGATGGCATGTCAAGGGAGATGACCTCCATATTTCACTGAATCCCCACGTTCCAACACTCCCAAAGTAAGCGGAAGATGCCCGATTTATTTTGTTAGACTCATTAATAGTTTCCTTTTTTTCCAAATGCATTTTACACCAATGCAAGTTATCAGGAAAGTACAATTGTCCGGTCTATTAAACACATTAAGTATTATTAAGTATTGACACTTGTACTTGAACCATAGGCACTTCCAGTACATATTTCTTTCAGTACACATACATTTCCAGATAGGCCTGCTCTCTCCTTGAGCACAGGGAAGTAAAACACCATATACAGCATAATGCCAACATTTGGAAGCAAAAAAGAGGGATGTTTAAACCAAAAAAATAAAAATAAATCAGAGGTATTTTTTTGGCTTGCATTGATTTGGAGGCAATGTCAGGGAGGAGACAGCAAAAATAAAACTGTATGTGGTTTAAAAAAATCGGGAGTCACCCTGCTGAGACAGGTGTGTTGGCACGTATGACATGGGTAGAAATGGAAGTGCATGCAAATATTCTTCAAACGCAGAAAAACTTTGGCAATGGGGCCTACAAGCATAGGGGTGCTATCTAGCTCTGTAAGTGGGATAAAAAAGTTTGAGAGGGTACTCTAAAAAAGGCATGGGCAAAGAAGTGTAACTAGGAATATTTTATAAGAGGCGCCGCTTTAGTAATAAGAAACACCCTGCGTATATAATTACAATAGCTTCATCCCAATTATTTTCAGGGAGAAAAATGCAAGTACTCCTGAGGCCGGGCTTACATTCCCCCCACCCTCCCCAAAAATTAAAAGTGGGGAGCCACGGGCAATGGCCAATGGGTCAAGGGAGCCATGGGTTGAAAAAGTTTGGGAACCACTGCTGTAAGTCAAAGCAAAGTGCATTTACAATTGCAATCCAAACTGTGTTACAATCTGTTTATTTTCTTCAAAGTACTTATCACTTACCTGTGCCAGGCTTGCTTGGTTCTAGGAAATAAAATAACTAAAAGAATATTTTTATACAAAAACAATTGGTCTGAAGTTCAGTCTTTGAGTGTGTGAATTCATTTGCTGACTGAGTGTGTACAACAAATGCTTAACACTGTCCTCTGATACTGCCTTACTGCTCGACCACACTACCACAAATAGAGAGTGAGGTGCTATCTAACTTTACCTCTACCTACCTTTGGGGTTCCACTGAACTCTGTGCACACTATACCTCAATGTGGTATAGTATATAAAGAGCCAGCTTCCTACATTGGTGTATCAGTAGTGGAATATACAACTTTGCATTTGTTGGACTAACTTGGTTACCACCTGATCACACAACAGAACTCTTAAATTGTCTTTAGAATTCTGATTTTTCCAAATTGGCATTTTTGCAAACTTACTAAAAGTCTTGTTAGGGCCTTGGTAAAGTCCATTTAGAATTTTAGAAAAATAAAAAGTCACTTTAGCTAGGATAAGAGGGGTTAGTATTTATTTTTTTAACTATGTCTCTTAACAAGAACCCAGCTGTTAGTGAAGATAACCACAATGACAGAGGACCAGGTTGAGAAGCTTGACCTCACCCCTAACCTTCACTTGTCTTTCAAGGAGGTAAGGTCCCTATGTAAAATTAAAAACATAACCATGGGGTCCCATCCCACCAAACAAAAGGTCCAGGAGCTGTTGGCTGGGTATGCCAAGGACCACCCACCTGAAAATGGTGAAGACCAATCAGATGAGGAAGAAGACGACGGGGATGAGGATGCAATTCAACCCCCCCAGCCCCCCACTTCATAGGGAGAAAAGGGCCCAAGTGCCCCTGACTCCAAGAGTAAACCTCTTAGTACCTAGAAGCCACACAGGTGGGTCAGGTACAACTGAGGACATTGAGGACAGCCTCAATGAAGAGGACATCCTGCTAGCCAGGTTGACCAAAAGATTAGACCTAGAGACCAGACTCCTGGCTCTAGAAAAAGAAAGAGCAGAGATGGGCCTAGGACCCATCAATGGTGGCAGCAATTTAAAAAATGTAGAAAAAAAAGGATGCTATGATCCCAAAATCCCTAAAGGGATGATATCACCAAGTGGTTCACAGCCTTTGAGAGGGCTTGTAAAGCCAGAAAGTGAAGACAACTCACTGGGGGCACTCCTTTGGGAACTGTTCTCTGGTAAGTGCAGAGACAGACTTCTGACCCTTATTGGGGCAGATGTTGGGTCTTATGACCTCATGAAGAGAACTCTGAGGGATTTGGACTCACAACTGAGGAGTATAGAATTAGAATCAGGGGGGCTCAGAAAACCCAGAGTCCGCCCTGGGTGGAATTTGTAGACTACTCAATGAAAACACTAGGTGGCTGGTTGACTGGAAGCAAAGTGCAAGATAATGATGGTCTTCATAATTTGTTTATGAAAGAACACATATTAAGTAATTGCATTGATGAAAAGTTGCATCAGTATCTGGTAGACCTAGGTCCAATTTCTCCCCAAGAATTGGGAAAGAAGGCGGACCATTGGGGCAAAACAAGGGTGACTAGGACATCCACTGGGGTTGATAAAAAGAAAGGGGTTACAAAACCTCCCCAGAGGAAAGACAGTGAGCCTCTCAAAGATAAAAGTAAGAAGTCCCAAGTAGCCCCCCAAAAACCTGTCCAGGAGGGAGGGCCCAAAGACACCTCACAAACTAAAACTGGGTACCAAGGTAAGAATTGGGATCCCAACAAGGTATGGTGTCACAACTGCCAGAAGGCAGGACACCACACCAAGGACACTAGCTGTCCTAAAAAAAATTACAGCCCCTAGTGTAGCTCCAGGGGTTGCCAGGGTAGCTTTAGAGGGCGATTCCTCAGATGAGGAAGCCCTCATAGCCTTCAACTGGAAAATAGGCCCAAAAGGTGAGTTGGAGATTCCAGAGGGGAGTAGACACTTCCACCACCTACTGGTGAATGGAATCCCAGATATTGCCCTGAGAGATACCTGTGCCAGTCACACTGTGGTGCATGACAGGTTGGTTCTCACAAATCAGTATGTCCCAGGGGAAACAAAAAGAGTAAGGGCTGTCACAGGGGGTGTCACTGTTAGGCCTATGGCTGTAGTGCCCCTAGAAATAGCTGGGTCCCTTAGTTGGAGAAAGGTGGTAGTCAGTAAAGACCTCCCCCATTCATTGTCTCCTTGGGAATGACCACCCAGAGGTTGGTCTGAGCCAAAAAGAGGGTCTGGCCCAGTGCCAGACCTCACCCAAAAAACCTGGGAGGGCTGAACCTGCAGTTAGTGCAGCTAAGCCCCAAAAGAAAAAGAAGAAACAGTGTAGGAAAGGTGGGCAACTGTTAGCCACAGTTCCAGTGGGCCAGGGAGATTCTATCCCAGTAAGGGAGAACTCCAAAATTGGCACTGGTGAAGTCCCCCCCTAGCCAACAAAAAGACCTGACTACTCAGGTAACTGTCCAGCCTGAGTTGGGGGCTCCTCAGCTGGCAGAACGGAGGGTGGAAGAAGGGTGTTCACTACCAAGTGTAGTTACCCCCCCCCACACTAAAACAGCAGACAGCCCAAACAAGCCTGTAAGTTCGCTACTTCACCTACCAGTGAAGAGCTAAAGGTGTGGTTCTGGGCACTGACAGCTGTCAGTAGCCTCTGCTGGGTGTTAGCCTTCATGGCAGCACTGTCCTTGGCATAGTGGCCTAGCCCCCTGCCAAATAGCAAGTTAAGCCCCCTGACCCTATTGGTTATGGTGGGGTTGCTCAAGCTGTGGGTAACCTCTGTGGGTAAGCTGGGCCTTGCCCTAGCTAAGTCAGAATTGCAGAGGTAGGCACCTCTGAAGCCAAACTAAAAAGGTGGGGTAAAAAGGAAAGGAGCATTGGGAATTCGGTCCTGAAACTGTTGAGGTAGAGCAGCTCCCCAAAGGAACTGACCTGGACAGAAGGATGTAAGGCAGAGTAGGCCCTGCAACTTTCAACCCACTTCCTCTACTCGTCCTCGCCTGAAACACTAGAAAGACTCTCCCAGGTTTGGCTGAGTCTCCTGGCCTTTGGGCTGGGGGGGGGGGGGGGCTTGTGTGAGAACCTGGGTTTCTGTTGCAGTAACCCCCCCCCCCACACTTTTTGCCAGACTACTGATTCACTTTTGACTTGATGTGCCCTGGGTCCCTGCCAATTAGGTTCCCAGGGCCTGTGTTCTTTCCACAAAACTGTACCCAAACCCAATTGGCATCTCTGGCCACAGGTCAGCCCCTGGTAAATGGTACCACAGGTACCCAGGACAGTGTGACCAGGGAAGACCTCTAAGGGCTGCAGCACTTATTGTGCCACCCTTAGAGGGCCTGTACCTTTACACATACACACTGCCATTGCAGGCTGCGTGTTTTGGTGCAAAACAAAGTTAAGAGTCGACATGGCACACATCCCTGTGTGCCCTGCCTATAACCACTGCCCTGGCATAGGTCAGCCACCCCTCTAGCTGGGTGCACTATACCAGTGGTGAGGGTACTGTTATATTCCATATAGGTACCATAATACAGGCCTCGGTAACTTCATTACCCTTCACCTATATTCTTTCCTACATTACACTTGTGACGGTTTACAGGGACTGGCCTTTTACCTAGATACTACACTGCATTCAGAACGCGGGTTTTCCCCTAGTTCGAAATCACATACATTATGCATGAGGATTCTTTGAAGCACAGCAGGACTACCATCTCATGTATAAAATCTATGTACAAAGTTCATGCCCAACGTCATCCTTAGGCCGACACAGTAACACAGCAAGGTATGACCCCTGGGGAGACCTATAGGTATATATACATCACATCTTGCTAAGATAAGACGGAGGAGACCGAGACTTCCCGGCCGACACGCTGACCAGAGACGCTGAGGTTCCTGCATGCTGACACTCCAGCTCGCAGTGGTCTAAAACATCCCTTGCGGGGTGTCCAACTCGAGACCAGGACGGGGTCCCACAGTCTTTCACTTCAGGTAATGGGGTTGACTAAATCCTAGAGAGATTCTTGGCTTAACACCTACCTCCATGCTAGGTACACTTAGGTACATCTAGTTAGGGAAGCATTGTAGGAGTATACTCAGATGTATTCATGATTATTGTAAGATGGTAGAGCTATACCATCCATTTACCTTTATAATACTGCTAATCATTTATATCTTATACTGCCTAACGGTTGTTGCAGCTCATCTATTTTACACCAGAATAACAACTGTTCAATAAATTCTTATTGAAAACTCCCAGCCTGTTTATTCTGTGTATTTCTCTGAAGCATGAGTGACTAAGCGAAAGGTAGTATATTGTTTCCACGGTCCTGAGGGATCAGGGTTGTCATGTTCGATGGTTGCCAGGAACTATTCTCTCCTTGGTAAGAGGAGATTCTAGTGTCACTGTGAGCTAGTTGGTACAAAAGGCCAACATACCAGGTGGGGGTGATCAGAGTTTGTCTGACACCAATCCTACAGTGTATGTTGTCTAAACGCGCAGATCCTGTATACTTTTTATAGGAACTACACGACATGGCGCCGCCAACGTTGGTTGGGTACTTATTATTAACAGTAGAATCTGAGTAGTTCAGTCGTGCTATTCTCAGAAATCCCTATTCACAAAATACCAGAGACGTCTGGAGTGGGTAGGCAAAACTCCGCCACAGCTGAGTAGGCGAAAGATCCTATTTATTGGCTGTTGGTTAATCAAGCTTGAAGGACACAGTGTTCCTAAAAATTGTGCAAAACACCTTATCTTAGTTCCCTTGAAAAGTTATTTCGTGTTCTAAACACAAATGACTAAACAGGTCTTAGACCCACTAGACCAGTCATTACCGCTCTCGGAAGACGAGGAAGATGCAAACGCAATACATATTGCGGCAAATGTTAGAAATGCAGTCACCCTGAAGCTGCTTGCGCATGGTTTGACACCTAGGGGTGGCTTAGTAGCTTTCGTGATTGAGGCACACAAATCATACAGAACAGAGGTATTTTACTCATGGGTTACATTCCCAGCAGCAAATGCAAGAACAAAAACTTTTCATTTTTACACAGAAGATGAACCACCAGCGGAATATTGTCCGTATGAGGACATTGGGGTTCCGCTCACGTTCCAGGAACATTTATACTGGTTTAAAGGCGCCCTCCCCCATACAAGAAGTGTGAGACTCTGCCCGCTCGGAAGAGAAGGGGCAACATGGCCAATATTAGCGGCCTACACACCACACCCTGACATCGAAACAATGCCAGGACCAGACTTACTCATACTTCACAAAGAATTAATAAAACTTTACAGAAACATGACGCAATTCGTCATGAGGACACTTACAGTCCAGCCAGCAACGGTTACAACGAACACAGCTGCAGTTCAAAATACAGCAACTAAAATTACACCACAAACATTACACGCAGTAATAGGTAAGATGCCCGCAAAACGTGCACAAATGCCATTCTGGATAGCTCAGAAAATAACACAGCTAGAAGCAGTATTCCCAAATACTAGCCCTTATGAAAAACACAGAATGCTGACAATCTGCTTGCCCAGGGGCATAACACCACAAATAGAGGATTGTACCTCGTGGGGTACAGTTTTCGCTGCCATATATACCAGAACTCATGGTATCCCGGCATTAGCTGTAATACCAGATGTATTGAGACAAATACAAAATGAGTATGGAGCAGAGCCTGCTCTGAACCTAGGGATGAAGTTACTAGGTAACTATGCCCAGGTATCAGCAATATTATTAGCAAATATTAAAGGGGAGGCAGCATTAGTGGCTAACCGCCAACGCCTAAGGGAGTTCAGTCCTTTACAACAGGAACACGAATTACCCAAAATAATTGAAACTGCGGATGCAGAATTCGGCAGGGACAGTTTGGGTGGAAAAGCGTTAAAACCACTACTGATGGGTAGTCCCAAGAAGGAGACATTCAAGCAGACACCTACTTCTTCTAAAAAGAAGTGGGACAGAAACAAAAAGTTAAAGAAAACAGATCTCAATCCAGAGGTAGATCTCCTCCACATGAGCCCTCCGGAAGGAGGTATAACCTTAGGAATAGGGATAATATTAGGAAACCTGACAGGTATCAGGATACCGATACACGTTCTTCTCGTTCCTTTCAGGTTTCATCGGAAAAACTCCGAAAGAGAAGGACGGTCAGACAGACAAGAAGAGCATACAAAGTCCAGAGACAAGCAGAACGCTCAAGACTATACTTCCAAAAAAGAAGATAAAGCCAAACCAAAACCACAGTTCAAAAAGAAGAAAGTTGCAGGTCTAAAGATCAGACATGCCCAGAATTCTGGGGACTCGACTACTGAACGGGGAATGGGCTCGGACGATGCTAGACAGTGCAGCAGAAGTAACAATAGCTTGCCAGAACCTGATGGAATTTCTGGTGACAGCGGACTTGAATGATTATATCATGGTGGAAACACCTGATGCTAGAGGAAGTGTCCCACATAAATTGTATGAAATAACACTCCAAATGGAGGGGGACAAATGCAGTTCTCTTTTGGGAGAACCTAACGTTTGGCTATGACATTTTGTTAGCTGAACAAGATTGGCCGCCAGCATTCGTCATGGATTGCCCTAGGGGAGAAACAGTAATTTTACCAGCATTCTCAGACCATATTCCCAAATTCCTAAAATATACATATGCGCGGGAGTGGGCAGTAGCCCAAGCCCCTGCATTATACACAAACTATGTTGGATGGGATGAGGATTCAACCCACCACATAATTCCATTGAAAAATACTCCAACTGCACAAAGGCAGTATCCAATAAAGCAAGAAGCTAAAAAACACAGGTCAGGGAGATCTTAGATCAACTTGAATACCAAAGAGAGATTGAAACTTGCACCTCTCAAATGAATAACCCTTTGCTTCCCGTATCAAAACCGGACAACACATATCGTCTAGTGTTGGATTACAGACATTTAAACACTTGAACTAAAACATTTGCAGTACAGAATGCACAGTGCCGCATTAATGAATAACATTGTGCGGAAAAAATACAAAAGACACTAGATATCTCAAATGGATTTTTTTGCCAAAATATAGCGCCTGAGAGCAGATATTTGACAGCATTCTCAGCGCTAGGGTCCCAGCGTCAATTTTGTCGACTCCCCCAGGGGTATAAGAACAGCCCGGGGTTGTTTTCGGCTAGGGTAACTGAATTACTTCAAAATCTGGATGAGGAGGCATTGTCCTACGTAGATGATATTTATCTGACGGATGATGACCTGGAGGAACACTTGAACAGAGCAAACACCATAATTTTGGGATTTGCCTCTGAGGCTTACAAATTCAACTAAAAAAAAAAAAAAAAAAAAAAAAAAAAAAAAAAATCGAAGATTGCCCACCTTAATGTCTTTTTTCTAGGATATGAGCTTTCAAGTGAAGGAAAAAGTCTAGCAGCTAATTTTTTAGAAAAATGCACGCTGCTCCAACCTCCAAAATCATTAAAAAATTTACAATCAATCCTGGGATTCCTGAACTTTGGCAGAACATACATTTTAGATTACGCGGAAAGAGTAACACCTTTCTACGATTTGATAAAACCTGACTTTTCAGTTAGACAGTGGACACAGGAACACACAAATACTCTTCGTTCCTTACAAGCTGACGAGATAGCTTCAAAACACTTACAGACACGCGTAAATGTACGCAACCTGGTGATCCGTATAGTTGCGGGTCAATCTGGGTACACCTATCTTACATATAATGAAGGTGAGACAGTACCAATAGCATACAAATCACATTTGTACACAAATGCTGAGATGCGTTTTGCATCAACTGAAAAAATTCTAACAGCAGTACAGACTGCTGTAGTCAGAGAAAGAGCCCTGGCTCAAGGGAAGCGTATAATAGTCGTTACCCCGGTTCCAGCCTTAGAGGCTGCGACAAAGGCAAGGGTTCCCAACGCTAAAGCTTTACATCCAAGATGGATACAATGGGCTAATTCTCTCACTGCAACAGATGTAGAATACAGGTACGACCCAAATCTAAAAACACAAGCATTTCTGCAATACGAACAAGAATATCCTCTACCAAATGAAATAATGCCTCTAGATCAGTATGAATATATAATTTACACTGACGGTTCTGCGCAACCGGACATAGGGAGCAAACAGCAATATGGCGCCGCGTGTGCTATCGTTACTGGATGCATGCAGGATGGAAAGTTTCACCCGAAGTGTAAAAAAACAGTCTCTAGGAGACTGCACGGCGCAGCTGGCAGAACTAAAAGCATTAATACTGGCACTGGTAAATATGGATCGAGAATTCCCCACACTAATCGTGTGTGATTCCGTTTACTGTGTACAGTCATATAATGAATATTTACATCACTGGGGACAAAACGGGTTTAAGGATGCAAAAGGTGGCACAATAAAGCACAAAACGCTATGGGAACAGGTAGTAGAGTTGAAAAACGAACTACCAAGGGCTCACGTGATACATACACTGAGTCATCAACGTGATAGCATTCACGTTGAAGGGAATTCATTGGTTGACGAAGCCGCAAAGGGGGCTGTACGTACGGCTTCCGTAGCTGCAATCACTCGTTCAAAAACGAGAATAGACGGTGAGATAATGGTTGCGATTATTGCTACACGCAATAACTCAGTACTACCGAAAAGGTTTCCACTCAAATACTCCTACAAGTTAGATGCAAACAATGTACCATTTGCTCAAATTCCTGGAGTGGGGGATAGAGTAATATCAAATATGGATCGCAGGTTAGGATTAATTCTAGCAGCACCCGAGTGTATAGGCGCTGCACATGCAGGTGTTACAGCGACTGTTTCTCTACTAAAACAGCGCTACTGGTGAGCTGGACTAAGAAAGCAGACTAAGGACTACGTCTTGAAATGCGACATCTGCCAGCAGATGAAAGGATCCACCGTAACACGTCCAGCGCAGACACCATTATTAATATCAGACAAACCACTGGCGTGTGTTTATTTGGACCACTGCGGCCCCTTGCAATCCGATGGGGCTTACAAATATATCATGGTTGCAGTGGATTCCTGCTCTAGGTTCCTGTGTGTGGCCCCAGCGCTCGGCTGACGCTCGAACTGTTATAAAAGATTTGCGAGTCTTATAGGGACATACGCAATAGGCACATTACATTCTGACCGTGGCACCGCGTTTAGCTCTAGGGCTTACAAGGAAGCCTAGGGAAGTTTGGGTGTAGCATAGCGGTACTCCTCTCCGTACCATCCCGAGGGAAATTCAGTTGTGGAGAGGAAAAACCGGGACTTAAAGCAGTCTTTAACAGCTAGAGTATTAGGCTCGGGTGGAAATTGGGTAAAACATCTGTATGGAGTTCAAAGGGCATTAAATAATGAGCCAAGAAGCTCTTTAGGGGGTGTCACTTCTTATGAGGTCCTATTTGGGATGAGAATGTGGGTACCTGATCTTGATTGTGAAGGCACAGTGGCGGATGATAAACCTTTTGACATCCATAAATGTTTGGCTGTTTACAGGACCTAAATGAATCCAGGGCACTACAGAGTAATGTCCAGGTGAAAAGGACCGCCACTGGGGAAGCAAAAAGTGTCACGGCAAGACCTGTCTGGATCCCTAAAATTGGGGATCTGGTCAGAGAGAAAATAGCGGACAAAAAAGAATTTGGGCCATCATACAGAAAGCCTGTTCCTGTCCTGGCAGTTGAAGGAACAAGAACAGTACTTCTGCCACCTCTTGCCGGTAAAAAGGAGAAAAGATTTGTCTCAATTGATCCGATTAAACCACACTATGTAGCCAATACTGAGTAGTAGACTGCGTGGACTCCGGAGTAACAGACACCCTTCTCTCACAACTATACAAGAAGTTCAAACAGAAAGACTCATCACGTTTGAAGGGTCACCTGCACGGAATGAAGGACTAAGCAACAATGCAATGGAACTCGTTCCTCTTGACACTGAAGTTCAAAATGAGAACTCCACTGAAAGACACATTTCAATTCGACCAAACACAGATATCTACGTCAACATGCCCCAACAAGAGCACGCTACAGTTTCCACAAAACCTGCGGAACTACCAAAAATTGATCGAACTGCATCTGGCTATTTCATTGACTTTGACACTTTTTCATTAGATCCAAGCGAACCTGAAACGACGCCAGCCCAAAAAACTCATCTACAGCGATTTAAAGACTTTCTGAATTTTCTTAAAAAGACTTACCTGGTATCACCTTGGGTGGAACTCTGGGTATCTACCGGAATACTTTTCTTTCTTTTCTGGATAGGCCTAGTAACTGTCTTTAGTATGCTTATTAATGGAACTTATCTCCGAGAAAGCTCTGCGGCACAAAAAGTGAATGTGATTCTGAAACTGCATCTATCATCACATCGTGAAAGGAGAGACCTATCATCAGTGAACATTACAGCAGTTCCTATACCTGATGGTATAGTATGGGACAAGGTTGATTACGATCTATTTGGCCCGACCGAACTTTTAAAAATACCACATTTATTTAAAATATCATTAAGTCATATCATTACCTCCAGTACATTTTCAGATGATTGGGATTATGAAACTGTTAACAATATGTGGTCTGATTTAGAAAAATCTGCTGCTTTTTCTAATAATGAAATGTTAGAGGGCACATCAGACTTTGAAACAATGTATTGCTATCAACATTATGGTCATCACTTTCTGCATACATCTGCTAATCCCAGAAATGTTTTCACATATCACCAATGGGAACATTGCCCAACACCACCGAAAAGCAGTTCAAAAACATTTGCACAGAAATTTCCGTATGTTTCAGGGTTTAACAAATCAGACCCAGCCTCATATTATTATAAGGTTGCACCAACACCAGCACGGACAAATATGTTAACAAACACCAAACAGATTTATTCCGCTACCTTTATTGCCCAATTGTCTGAACAGGGTTTCGACTTATGGAAAGACACCATAGACTCAAAATCGGTCTGGGGTACTAGAGAGTGGCAGGTCCAGGGAACAGATGCACTATTTAGAGCATGCCTTATTCCTCAGCAAATAATGTTTTTGAATGAAACGGTGCAACAAACGACCTGTCTTGGATTAGCCAAGAATAAAGATTTGAATACACCTCGGATGCCCACACCATCACACAATGAGGGTAATATAACATCACAAGAAGAGGTTACACTAGATGACATCATGCAATACAATAGATCAGACCCTGATTGGAAGGGATGGTTGATTTGGCCCACAGACACCAATAGCTGTCAGGAATGATTCTTGGGTAAAACTAAAGGATTTAGTATCAATAGACCAGATCCACGTTATGTACAGAGACAACACCCAGGGGTAGTGACATCTTACAGTGTTGGGAAGTTATGCCTCGATTGGCTAAAGGCCTCAACACTTACACACGTGAACCAACACTTATCCTTACTTTCAGAGGATGTGGACCTAGGGGATTTTTTATTAGGTCCTAGGAAACCACGTCACAAACGTTTCTATTATGCTGTCTACAATGAGATTTGGAAAATATCACAGCAAGAGGCCGCAGAAAGATTACGAGAAATAAACCTAGAGAAAGCTCTAGCAGTGGTCGATAATGGGTTAACAACACTAACCGGCAGAATATATTCTCTAGGCAATATTGTATCTTCTGCTATTGATGTACTAAAACAGGATCTGTCCATTTTACAACAAGCGCAATCACAATTGTGTTCTATTATGTTAATAAGCTGGACGCTGCAATCTTTGAGCGCAGGCTATGTGCCTTGGCGTTTCATAAACAATACGTCTCGGTTTTCTTCGTACAATCTGACCGAGAAACAGATAGAAATGGCACAAAGGGGAGCGAAATATACAATGCTGCGTATTGAAAAACTGGATAGATTAGCATTTACAGTGGCAAAGTCACCGTTCACAGAATGGCTAATCCATGGCCACATAACTCTTCCAGTCACAACTTTTCAATTCCAATATTGCCTTGAACAAATGCAGGCAGGCAGATATGAAGAAATGGGTAGGGAATTCATCAAGGAATCTTGGGAATTACCGTACAGATTTCTATGCCAGAGTGTGAAAAAAAGTGTTTCTCAGCGGTACAAACTGCGAGAATACTTTAAGTGGATCACTTATATGCCAGGATATAATGCTTCATGGGGCCTGTAATGGTTCGGTAGCAAACCTATCCTGTCATTTAAAGGGTGCCCCAGCTGCCGTGATCACTACAGTGTTCAGACTACTTTCCAGCGTATTCCCATGTTGATGGCGGCATTCCTAGAGCCACCACAGGTAGTATCTGCTCCTGTTGATATGGACACCGGCTCCTCCTCTGACACCCAGGTCTTGGATGGCGCACAGGCTGCCCCAGCACCAGCTGTGGATAGTACGGAAGATCATCTGTGCTCAATTGACATAATATGCAAGGTGTTACAGGGACCGTTGACTGCGGAGGCAAGCAACGAAAATGTTGTGTCTACCAGCCAGGACACAAACATTTGACTCATTTGGCCCGTCGTGTGCTGGGAAAAAATTTGACTTTTGGAAAACAAACGGAAAATTAGAACTCCGTATCAAAATTGACATTCCTTTTGAGCAAGTATGGCTTTCAAATGCTTGTAGTAGTTCGAACTATACCTACGGACATATTAGAGCTGTAGCTTAAAGTATACATTTCTAATATTTTCTCTTTTTAACACTAACACTTTAAAAAACAATGGTTTTTTTTTTAACGCAACAAGAAAGGAAAATGCTACTTACCAGTATGCATCGGTTCTTGGCATGTAGAGCTGCAGAGTTGTACACTGTGCATAGATCGCCATCTGGTGTTGGGCTCGGATGCTTGCACTTTGTTGTTGTCTTGGAAGAGTCTTTTGTAGTCACGAGATAGGTGACTCCTCCTTTGGACGATAGTGCGCATGGGCATCGACTCCATCCTCAGATTGTTTTTCGCCAAGATGGTAAAAGATGGAGTCAGTAAGAAGTAAGAGATGTCCATGTGAATGTATCTAATTAAGATAATACTGGAACAGATACAGGTTCCGGGGAGGCGGGTGGGCGTGTACAACTCTGCAGCTCTACATGCCAAGAACAGATGCATACTGGTAAGTAGCATTTCCCGTTCGAGGCATATGAGCTGCAGATTGTACACTGTGCATAGACTGTACAGCAGTGTCTCCCTTAGCGGTGGTCACCTGTATCGGTTGCAGTAGTTTGAAACAATGTTTTGAGAACAGCCTGGCCTACAGAAGCTTGTTGTTTTGCCTGCACGTCAACACAATAGTGATTGGTGAAGGTGTGTGGTGTAGACCATGTAGCTGCTTTACATATGTCATCTAAGGGAATGTTCCCTAAGAATGCCATGGAGGCCCCTAGTTTGCGTGTTGAATGCGCTCTAGGGGGAACTGTCAATGTGCGTTTAGCCTTTTGGTAGCATATTTGAATGCATTTTACTATCCACTGTGTGATCCCAGCTTTGGAGATGGGGTTACCTTTATGAGGTGGGGAGAAGGCTACAAACAGTTGTTTTGTTTTGCGAAAGGGCTTAGTTCTGTCAATGTAATAAAGTAGTGCCCTTTTGACGTCTAGTGTATGAAGAGCTCTGTGTGCTACAGAGTCTGGGATTTGGAAAAACACCGGTAATTCAACCGATTGGTTAAGATGAAAAGCTTAAATGACTTTGGGAAGGAATTTTGGATTTGTTCTGAGAACCACTTTGTTATGATGTATTTGTAAGAAAGGTTCTTGTATGGGTAAAGCCTGGATCTCGCTTACTCTTCTGAGAGAGGTAATTGCGACAAGGAAAGCAACTTTCCATGTGAGGAACTGAAGTTCACATTTATGTAGAGGTTCAAAAGGGGGACCCATGAGCCTGGTAAGGACAATGTTTAAATTCCACACTGGAGAGGGTGGCAGTCTGGGAGGAATTATTCTTTTAAGTCCCTCCATAAAGGCTTTAATTGCAGGTACTCTAAATAATGACAAATGTTGTCCGTTTTGTAAATAAGCGGCGAGCGCTGCTAGATGTAATCGTATGGATGAATATGCTAGATTACATCTTTGTAAGTGCAGCAAATAGCAAATGATGTCCTGGATGGAAGCATCCAGTGGATCAATTTGATTATTTTTGCAGTAGATGACAAATCTTTTCCATTTTGCTGCATAGCAAGCTCTAGTAGTAGGGCGTCTGGCTTCTTTAATGATATTCATACAGTCTGGCGGAAGGTTAAGATAACCGAACTCTAGGACTTCAGGAGCCAGATCGCTAGATTCAGTTGTTCTGGATCGGGGTGTTGTATCTCTCCATGGCTCTGCGTTAGCAATGTTGGGGAGAGGCGTAGTTTTTGGTGTGGAACCACGGAGAGCTCTAGTAGTGTTGTGAACCATGGTTGGCGTGCCCATGTGGGAGCCACCAGGATCATCTTGAGAGACTGTTGTCTGAGTTTGCGTACTACCAGGGAAATCAGTGGAAGTGGCGGAAAAGCGTACGCAAATTTGCCTGACCAGTTCATCCATATCGCATTGCCTTTGGACAATGGGTGTGGGAACCTGGCGGCGAAGGTTGGGCATTTTGCGTTTGCGTGTGTGGCGAACTGATCTATGTCTGGTTGGCCCCACATGTGGAAAAAGGGTTGGAGAACTTGGGGATGAAGTTCCCATTCGTGTGTCTGTCGACTTAGTAGATCCGCAATCTGATTGTGAATACCTGGAAAATGTTCTGCTAGCAGGTATATTTTCTGTGGAATGGCCCATCTCCAAATGGTTTGTGCGAGCTGGGACAGCTGCAGAGAATGTGTGCCTCCTTGTTTCTGTATGTAGTACATGGCTGTCATGTTGTCCGTGCGGATCAGGACAGTCTTGTGTTGTAGATGTACTTGGAATGATTTTAATGCTAGGAATATTGCTAGTAATTCCAGGTGGTTGATACGGAGCACTTTTTGTTGAGTGGTCCATTTGCCTTGAATTGTATGGTCTAGGAGATGGGCTCCCCAACCGGTGAGTGATGAGTCTGCTGTTGGTACTATCTGTGGAACCGGCTCGAGGAACGGCCACCCTTTGGACAGGTGTTGTGTGTTCCACCACTGCAGAGAGCGATGTGTGCGGCTGTCTACCAACACCAGATCTGTAAGTTGTCCTTGAGCTTGATTCCACTGTTGTGCTAGGCATTCCTGTAAAGGGCGCATCTGAAGCCTTGCATGAGGTACGATAAAGATGCAAGAGGCCATCATTCCTATGAGTTGCATGAATACCCTTGCTGGGAGGGAGTGCTGCGGTTGACATTTGCTGCTTAGGGCTTGTATGCTGGCTATCCTGGCTGGACTTGGATATGCCAGAGCTTTGGAAGTGTCTACTGTGGCTCCTAGATACTGATGTATGTGGGAGGGCTGGAGATTTGACTTCGGGTAATTTACTGTGAATCCTAAGTTGTGTAGCAGCTGGATAGTTTGATGAGTGTGATGAACACACTGGTTGAATGACTTGGCTTTTATTAGCTAGTCGTCGAGATATGGAAAGACGTGGATTTGCTGTCTTCTTAGGTGTGCTGCTACTACTGCAAGGCACTTTGTGAACACTCTGGGTGTGGTGGTGACCCCGAATGGTAGGACTTTGAACTGATAGTGTTGTCCGTCCACTATAAACCTTAGATACTTCCTGTGAGCAGGGTGCATGGGAATGTGGAAGTAGGCGTCCTTGAGATCTAGTGTGGCAAGGAAGTGGCCTTGTTGCAGCAGTGGAAGAACCTGTTGCAGAGTGATCATATGGAAGTGATCGGACTGTATGTAGAGATTGAGGGGTCTGAGGTCGAGGATTGGCCTTAGGGTCCCGTCCTTTTTGGGGATTAGGAAATATAGTGAGTAAACCCCTGTTCCTTGATGCTGTAAGGGAACTGGTTCTATTGCATGCTTTTGAAGCAGTGAGAGAACCTCTTGTTTTAAGAGCGTACTGTGTTCTGTGGACGCTGTTTGGGTGGAATGTTGGGCGGGGTTGCTGTAAATTCGAGGCAGTAACCATACTGGATAATTTGTCTTACCCACTTGTCTGTTGTGATGGAATCCCAGACAGGTAGGAACTGTGAAAGTCTCCCCCCGACCGGAGTGGAATGGTCTGGAGGGAGTGGAGGGAAGTCACTGTTTAGGAGCGGGGGAGGTACGAGTGTTGTTACTACCTCGGCCTCTGCCCTTGTTTCCCCTGTATCCGCCTGTAAAATATCCTCTATTGGGGGATGTGTGAGTGGTGTTTTTATATGAAGAGGAGGCGGTGTCTGTTCCAGTGTTGCTCCCCTATAGAAGGAGCGACGAAAGGAACCGCGTGTGGATGGAGATTGCAATGCTCCCATGGACTTAGCAGTCTCTGTGTCCTTCTTCATCTTTTCTAGTATGGTGTCTACAGCCGGTCCAAAAAGGTGCTCTTGATTGAACGGCTGGTTAAGGATAGCTGTTTGGACCTCGGGTTTAAAACCTGAAATGAGTAACCAGGCATGTCGTCTGAGTAGCACACTAGTGTTAACAGATCTAGAGGCTGTGTCACCTGCATCTAGGCACACTTAATTGATGCGTTGGTTATGAGTTTGCCCTCCTGAATCAAATCATTTGCCTGGGTTTTGTATTGATCAGGTAAATGTTGTAATAGGGTCTCTAGTCGGTCGTAGTGAGCCCTATCATACCTAGCAAGTAATGCTTGGGTGTTTGCTATGCGCCAGTGATTAGCTGCTTGAGCAGCGACTCTCTTGCCAGAGGCATCTAGCAGCTTAGATTCCTTATCCGGAGGTGGTGTGTCACCGGAGGTTTGAGAGTTGGCGCGTTTCCTAGCGTTAGATACTACTAGTGAGTCTAAGGTAGCTGCCCCTTGATGTAGGTGGGATCGTCAGGGGAGGGTTTATACTTTTTATCAATCCTGGGATTGAGATTTCTAGTCTTGACTGGGTCTCTGAATATGTCTGGGGCATGTTTAATGACCCCTTTTAACATAGGCAGGGTTTGGACAGTTTTTTGGGACTGTTCAAAGGTATCTAGAAGGAAGTCCTCCTCTGCAGGGTCTGAATGTATGGGGACACCATGGTACACAGCAGCTCTATTGACCAGTTGTCCAAAACCAATGTTGTCATCTGGGGGAGATGGTTTTGTTGGATATGGCTGGGGAGCAGGGAGGTCTGGGGGACCTATTGGGTCATCATAATCGTCCCAATCGTCCTGTGGTGCGTCTGTATCATTGTCAGGATCAGTGAAAGGGTCATTGATGCCTCCCCCATCCCCTAAGTCATCATCAGCATTATCCTGTGGTGGTGGTGAATGTGGTGGAAGTGTTAGAGGCTGTAGAGGAGAGAGAGGCTTAGGAGGAAGAACTGGCTCAGGAGGAAGGACAGGCTTAGGAGGAAGAACAGGCTGACAAGGAAAAACAGGAGAAGAGGGCCTTATAGGTGAAGTGGCACAGTCTTTTTTCTTAACAGGCACTGCAGGAGTGTCTGATGAGTCCAACTTCCTGTTCTTGTGTGGAACAGTAGCCCGTTGTCCTGGTTTAGGGTCTATATGCAGCTTTTTCTGCTTGGGATTGACAGGATCCGGTCGGAAAAATTCTTCCCGTTCGGTAACCGTTTCGGCACCGACTTCTTCGGGTCCGAACGTGGTTTCGATTTGTGGTCGAAGGCCTTAGGAATTGGTCTTGGGTCCTTGGGCTTGGCTATGGAGTCGGGAACGTTTTTTGGTTCCGAAGCTTTTGGCTTCGGAGCCGATGGTTTCGGCGTCGAGGTGGTCGGTGCCGACTTCTTTTTGGGAGTAGGCTGGTCTCCTGTCTTCGGTGCCGAAGGCGCCTGCAGGACAGTGAGATATGGTTTGCTCGGTTCAGAGCTGCCGGAAGGCCAGTTCTTTGTCTTCGGAGCCGAGCCCGAGGCTTCTGAAGTTTATTTTTGGTCGCGACTGGGGCCAGCAGGCGAAGTGTTGACCAGGGCCTTGGTTTTTTTGGGTGGAGTTGGGGTAGGGGCAGTAGTACTCACTCGTTGACCAGGAGTGATGTGGTCGCCTGAGTCTGAGTCGTCTGCTTCGGACACGATCTGCAGGTCTTCAGAATCGTCCTCCGGAACATCGGGCCTTCATCGAAGATGTCCACTGGTGCCGGAGCTGATCTCTGCGCCATGATGTGTCGTCGCGCCCGGCGATCAAGGATCGTTTTCTTGGATCGAAAAGAGGCGCAGGCCTGGCAAGTGTTCTCGTTGTGTTCGGGCGTGAGACACAGGTTACAGACCTTGTGATGGTCACTGCGTGGGAATTTTGCTCCAAACTGGGGGCATTTTTTAAATGGAGTCCTTTCCATGAGCTGTAGGCCCGAACGGCGTCGATGGGCCCAACGGCCCGCGTCGACGACTGGAATCGAGTAGGGGAGATGCGCGTCGAAGATCACGCGATCGAAAACAATACCGTCGAGTTGTAGATAGTTTGCGCATCAAAAAGGTTTGGAAAAAACAGGTACCGAAACGGAGCGCAAAAGTTACATCCGAACCCGATGGCAGAAAAAAACAATCTGAGGATGGAGTCGATGCCCATGCGCACTATCGTCCAAAGGAGGAGTCACCTATCTCGTGACTACAAAAGACTCTTCCAAGACAACAACAAAGTGCAAGCATCCGAGCCCAACACCAGATGGCGATCTATGCACAGTGTACAATCTGCAGCTCATATGCCTCGAACCTAATGTTTTAACTATTGGCGTACAAGTATCTAGTGCTCCTAGTAGTACGTTTAGAATTTAACTATGTCGTCCATTCGGAAGAGGAGTGGGTGTTATATTCCATATAGGTACCATAATATAGGCCGCTGTAACTTCATTACCCTTCACCAATATTCTTCCCTACTTTACACTTGTCACGGTTTACAGTGACTGACCTTTTACCTAGATACTACACTGCATTCAGAACAGGGGTTTTCCCTAGTTCGAAATCTCATACATTATGCATGAGGATTCTTGGAAGCACAGCAGGACTATCATCTCATGTATAAAATCTATGTACAAAGTTCATGCCCAACGTCATCCTTAGGCCGACACAGTAACACAGCAAGGTAGGACCCCTGGGGAGACCTATGGGTATATATACATCACATCTTGCTAAGATAAGACGGAGGAGACCGAGACTTCCCGGCCGACACACTGACCAGAGACGCTGAGGTTCCTGCATGCAGACACTCCAGCTAGCAGTGGTCTAAAACATCCCTTGCGGGGTGTCCAACTCGAGACCAGGATGGGGTCCCACAGTCTCTCACTTCAGGTAATGGGGTTGACTAAATCCTAGAGGGATTCTTGGCTTAACACCTACCTCCATGCTAGGTACACTTAGGTACATCTAGTTAGGGAAGCATTGTAGGAGTACGCATCTTTTTATCATGTGTTTTATATACTCGGATGTATTCATGATTATTGTAAGATGGTAGGGCTATACCATCCATTTACCTTTATAATACTGCTAATCATTTATATCTTATACTGCCTAACGGTTGTTGCAGCTCATCTATTTTACACCAGAATAACAACTGTTCAATAAATTCTTATTGAAAACGCCCAGCCTGTTTATTCTGTGCATTTCTCTGAGACAGACTAAGTAAGCACGAGTGACTGAGCGAAAGGTAGTATATTGTTTCCACGGTCCTGAGGGATCAGGGTTGTCATGTTCGATGGTTGCCAGGAACTATTCTCTCCTTGGTAAGAGGAGATTCTAGTGGCACTGTGAACTAGTTGGTACAAAAGGCCAACATACCCGGTGGGGGTGATCAGAGTTTGTCTGACACCAATCCTACAGTGTATGTTGTCTAAACGCGCAGATCCTGTATACTTTTTATAGGAACTACCCGACAGTACAGGTGCATGAGCCCTGTACCCCTACAGTGTCTAAGTCAATTCTTAGACATTGTAAGTGCAGTGCTGCCATTAAGAGTATATGGTGCTGGGAGTTTGTCATTATGAACTCCACAGTACCATAATGGCTGCACTGAAAACTGAGACAGGAGGGAAAAATTAGCCAGCCCAGAAGGTGTGCCCACCTCTGCTAACCCCACCCCTCAGGTGGGGGAGGTGAGGTGAAGCCCACTCTTCAGCCCAATCTTCAGTGCCCGCCATCTTGCAGTTGGCAGGCACTCCCCAATCAGGATTAGGGATTGTGCTCACTCCGCCACGTGGAGTGAGCACACCAAGGGTGTAGTCACCCTAAGGTTAGTAGCCCGTTGGCTACTGACCTCGGGACCCCTAAAACGCCCCCTAAACACAGTATTTAGGGGGCAGCCCTGAACCAAGAAGGGAGATTCCCGCAACATAAGATAAAGGACGAAAGAAGATGCCCAGCAGAGGAGATAGCAGAGAACAACTGACTTGGCCCCAGCCCTACCGGCCCGTCTGCAGTTTCCAGAGATCCTGTGCCAAAATCGTCTTGTCCTGGAGCCAGCGACCTCCAGAACCCCTGGGAGGACTGACTGTTTTCAACAAAGACCGGATCTCCTGTGAACAGCAGCTCAGTTCAGAAGAAACACCAAAGAAAGACTCCGAGCCTGCTGAGGAAAAAGAACCCCTACGCCTGGAACCACCACTGCACCCGTCGCCTACGGCCCGAGTTTGAGTGGCCCACAGGTCCCAGCGAGGTCCCCCAGCGCTCCAGAGTCCGAGTCCACCATGGGTTGACCCCTCCCGGACTCCCCGACGTCCCCTGCAGCCTCTGCACGGAGACCCCCCCCCAACCGCGAGTGGCCCGGTAAGGTAAAAACTCCGACCTCAAAAGTCACCCCTGTATCCAGGCACCCTGGAGAAAAGAACCAGAGGTGCACCTACGTCCCCGAGCCCTCCAACTTACCTGCCCAGCTGTTGGTTCCTCTGTTAGGTTTGAAAATCCCATTCCTGCTATGCACTCGTATCATGCTATATTAGGTTAGCAGTGTGTGGCTAAATACACGCCATTTGTATTCACGTTATGCAACCCACTGAGTTATCCCTGCAACGTGCAAGCTTTCCTGTAGTTAGCCAGTGTGACTCCTTTTTGTATTTCGTAATCCCTATTGGACCGCTTAGGCCGTGTCTGAACTAGGCCTCTACATTCGTATTGCTTGCCTCAGCAGAACACTGTATTTCGTTATTATTTTCTCTCTGTCCAAGGCTGCTTTCTGACTTACTAATGAATAGGCCATTCTGCCCTCGAATACCTATCTGAGTGTGTAGTTCTGCTCCCACATTGGGAGACGCTGAGACTCTGCTCGGTGACCTCGAATTACAGATAGCATGTACCCATCTGGCAGGTGGTAGCCCATCCTCCTGTGCCTTCTTTGTTCATGTTCGGCCCAGGCCGGTAACTTTCCACTGTGGGCGTGGTTGGAGGCTTCTTGGGAAGAATGATTACTCACTGCAGACTGTTGGGGGGTTAGTTCCTCGGCAGACATCTTAGGGTGCAGGTCAGATTGGACTCCTCTGCAGAGCATTGCTAATAAATGTGTGTTTGTATTCTCTACTGTCTGACCGACTCTTCATTACTTGGGAAGGCATAGCAGGTGGTTGTGAGTAACCCGGGTGGCCCCTAATGGCCACTTCCTTCAGTTGGCGCCCGAACAGGGACCCCGCAAGGTGATCCAGCTCACCCGTAATCGGGTTGCAGGGTCGGGGCTGCGTCCGGTCGGATCGGGGTACCCCACTCGATCGAGCTTGGTTCTCGCAACTGCCCCGCCCGTCTGATCGGGCGACTCCTCGTCTAGTGGTCACCGGCTGGGGTCCTGAGAAGGCGAAACCTTGGAGTTGACCGTTTGGTCCGAAGAGTCGGCAGTGAAGAATAACTTGACTCGACCTGTGTGCACCAGGTGAGTGATTTGATTCTTGGACAAATGGCACCATTCTTGGACGGCACGAGCCTACGGGCTGTGTCTTGGTACAGTCTCCGGACTGTCTTGGTGCAGTTTTTGGACTGTCTTGCATGAACGACATGAGTCGACGGGCTGTGTCTTGGTACGGTCTTCGGGCTGTCTTGTCTTGAACTTGGTGGGTTTGCGGACCCTTGAAAGAGGCACAGAGTGCTTGTGAGCAGTTTACCAGACCAACTGGAAATTTGGCCCGCGCTTGAAAAGGTCCGGGACTGTTTGCGAACAATCTGCCAGGCCAACTGGTAATTTGGTCAATGTTTGAAAAGGTCTGGGGCTCGAGCCTGTCTTCTTGAACTTGGGACAATCTCCGGACTGTAGGGAGTGGTCTCTGGACCATTTGGTTTGGTTCTTGAATACGTTTTTTTATTTAGCTTTTCTTTATATTACTGTTGCTGGTGTTATACTTGTCCGTTAGGGATAGGGCATGTGTCTTATATTAAGATGCCTTGTTTAAGCAAATTGGGGTGTTTTGGATGTCGGTGTTGTTCTACTGAGGCTTCATTGGAAGAGAACCAGCCTGCGCCACCGGAGGGTACCCCAAATTTTGATGTATACATCAAGCACGGTATTGGCCCTATTATGTTTAGCACATTGTGGAATAAATATACGAGGGACAATGCGGAGTTACAATGGCCACTTACTGGCTTGTTTGATGAGCAAAAATTGAATTTCTTGCAGGACAAATTGTTCGCCAAAAAGAGCAGGTAGTCGATGTTTGATTCTCTGAGAGTATGGCAGAAGGAAGAAAAGCAACAGCGTATGAGTGCAGAGAAAGAAGCCAGGAAGAGGCAGACGCAAACTATAACGCAGAAAGCAGTAGCCTATGAAAGGGAAAAGATAGAGAAAGGCATAGAATGTGCAGATAGAAAATTTCGATTGCAGACAGATAAATGTTATGTTACGAGGGAGGAAGGTGACGTTTTCGTCGAAGAGCTATTGGATTCTCGCCCTCCTCCACCTTATGCTCCTGAGCGGATTTACCCAAGGGTTCCAACATCTCAGTACCCGGCCTCTGGTGCCGCTCTTTCTAGTATTTCTGCCTCTAGTCCAACTGCTTCGGCCCCAGCCCCGCCTGCTTCCTCTCTGCTCACGCCAGTAACAGGGGCGGGAGCCGTTAGCTCTCCCGTTCCGTCTACTGACTCTGTATCTACTGTTTCACCCCTACAACACTGTCTCCTTACATGATGATACCTGCCTCCTCATCTGCTCTTTCTCCCTTAAGTACGACACCCCAAGCACTGCAGTATGGTGAGACCCCTGTACGAAGGATACATGAAGGGAATTGGGCGGCAGCCCGAGACCGTGTGGACAAAGTGTTGATGCGTTCTGCTGTGGGTGATGAGGAGAAGCAAATGGTGGCGAATCAGGCGGCTCAGTGGGCTCGGAGCCCGATCTATAATGTGGCGGATGTGTGGAGTGGGATGAAATATTATGAGCCATTCATACAGCAACATGCCCTTAAGCACACGTCGGCCACGCTAATAGGACTGTGGGAGCAGTGTTTCCAGGGTGTTGCACCGCAGATCATCTATGACATACGAGACAGGGTATATGCTACAGGTATGGCTCCTAACTAAGTTTTTAGCAATGTAACGACATTGGTGGGTTATCGGGGCAGACTGCTCCAAAAGGTTGCGACGATAGTGACCCAGTGCCCCATGAGGGAGGTCCATCCCATTTATCATCCTGAAATACCAGAAGTGTGTGACTCCACGAATACTGTAATTAGGCCACGAGTTGATGCTCGGTTTCAGGAACAGTGGATCTATACTCCTTGGAAGAGGAGTGAGGTAATATCCCTTAAAAGTCAGTTGCCCAACCCTCGGAAAAACCCGACTGCGTACTATAAAGAGTTGACAGAGGCGGCCTCCTCCACGGTGATGACGTTAGCAGATATTGAGTTGTTCTTTGGCTTGTTGGTACCGGTGGATATATGGAGGCAAGTGCATACACAGGATCATGTGGTGGAATTGGGAGGAACATGGGATCAGATCAGGGCGTGGGATAAGGACCGCAAGCCTGGTGATAAGCCGAAGACGGAGATATTGGCCTTACCGGGTCGCATTATCACCCAAGTTGATTGCATGTCATCAGAAGAAGGACGAGAGTGTGTCTGATTTCTTTACTAGGTTTGAAGGGGTGTGTCGCGGTGTCACCTTCGCGCGGCATCCACCGAGAGAACAAGGGGCAGGGAGGGAGGATTCTCACCAAATGAGTCCCTTTCTATCTCCCCAGCCAGAAGAACGCAGCCATTCTGGAAACAGCCTGCAGGAGGAGGATACGGTGTATATCGAACATGGTCCCTTTAAGTGGAAGCGAGAGTCCGGAGACGAGAGACGTCAGGATGACGTCGACGGGAGCTGGCCATTAGAGGGAGGCTCGCCTGAGAACGAGGAGGAATCCGGAAGCACTGGAGTGTGTTGGAGAGTCGAGGAGCCGAAGGAGCCGAGAAGTACGAGAGGGAGAGATCGAGCCTTGCTGTATACGTCCAACACGAAGGTGGTACCGACGAGAGAGCCAGGAGGCCTCCAAGACGGTGCTGCGCCGAGCCACGCTCCAGGAGGAGCGTGGCTTCAACAGCTACGGGAGCGCGTTACCGGGTGGGGAGGAAGCCTGCTGTTTAAACGTCCTTCCCGACATCCCGCCTCAACCCGGACTCCCTGCACTATCACCCGTCTAGATTGTGTGACTCTGCACCGGTGATCCCTCACTCCTTTTCCCCTTCACTCATTACGATTCCTGGAACCTCACGGATGCCATATTTTTGCTGTGTCTCTCTCTTTCTCCCTAACCCGGAGTCCACCAAGAAGACCCGACCCACGGGAGACAGGACGTGCTAGGAGGCACTGTCACTGGCGTTACAAGGAAACGGCGATAAGAAGCATTGTTTCCAATCAGCTCTCCGCAGGCCGACGACCACAAACCCAGTTCCAAACACGGAGGAGGATAAGAAGCATTATCCCCCACTAATATAGACTGGTGTACTGTAAAATAAAAGCCTTTAGAACAATAAAACCGGCATTGAAGTGTCCTTCTGTCTCCTCCGCCCATTGCCCTAGCTTACAGGGTGTTTCTCGACTTTAGTGGCCAGGACCTGTCATTGGAAGGTGGTGTCTGGTTGTTTGTCAGCAGGATTGTTAACAACTTGCTTCCTGAGATTGCGACTAGGTTGCAGGCTTCAGAAAGCACTTGGAGCACCTCTTCCCCGTCAGTGATTTTGAGTATGGCACAGTACTACGAGCATAGAGAGAATGAGGACAAGGAAAGGGTGGAGAAAAAGTCGGAGGATTTGAAGACGAGGGTGTTGATGCAGCAAGTTGCGAGGGGAAGAGGGAGAGGAAGGGGTTCGGGTTCGGCCCAGCGGCTGCCCCGGACCAACAAGGGTGGTACTTCGAATGCACCCCTTGGGCTCATTCAATGTGCATATTGCAAGCAGGAGGGACATTGGCGGAATGAGTGCCCGGAGTTGTCGCAGAAAGGTGAGGCCCGAGAGGTGGGGGGTTTGGAGGACGTGGAAGGGGAGGAGGAGGCCATGGGGACATGCGATCAGAGAACACATCATCTAATAGACAGAGCGGGAACTACTTCGACGACCCCCGAGGGAGACAGTACTATCATGACGACTATGACATGGACAAAGTAAAAGGGATGTCTCACAGCTAGGACAGACAGGGTAAGGGACCAGTTCAGGTGCCTGTAGATCAGTGTGGACCCTATGTCACTGCAGATTTACATGGTACGACCGAGAAATTCTTAGTTGATACAGGGGCTATGAATAGCTCTGTTTCCCGTTCACCGGTCCCGGGGGCAGCTCTGTCTGGCCAAAACAATGTTTCGGTGGGTTTCTCAGGCGTGCAGGTCGTTAGCCCCATTTCCAAACCTCTTGCTTTGACTATTGGCCCCTTTACGGTTGACTCACCATTTCTATTAACGTCCAATTGTGGGGAGAATTTGCTAGGATTGGATTTGTTAAAAAGGTTGCATGCGACAATTTTTTGTTCTCCAGAAGGTTTTTTTTTTTTTTTTAAATTAAAAAAAAAAGTTTTTATTATTTATTTATTGCAGTACAATAATAACAAACATTTCCAGCACATTGGACGTTGCATAATAATCGTTACACAATACAACACATTGCATCATTCAAAATATCAGCCAAATCGCATATCCATGAGTTGAAGGCAGCCTGAGGGTACATTCTATACATTATTCGTTAATAAATCAGGGTGACCGTTCAGATAAGCAGTAAGGGGTTCCCAAAAATTAGCAGGTTTGGAAGCAGTAGGTAGTTCCTCTGTATATAATAAAAAATGATCTCTACAGTAAATAGAGTCCATTACCCACTGTTTCACTGTGGGTGCTTTCTTACTGTCCCAGTGCATCGCCACTCTGCGTTTCGCCAAGAGTAGCACTATGGCAGCAAACTTTTTCTTCACAGACTTTAACGATATCACGGAGCTCAACAAGCACAGTTGTGGTGTGCAAATCAATTTACATTTCAGAATCTCACCTAGCAACTATACCACATGGCTCCAATATAGCTGCACCCGCTCACACCCCCAGGCAAGATGAACAAAATCAGCTTGATCCAGCCCACAGCGTTTACAGTTTGCGTTATCACGTAGACCACATTTGTACAATTTCAATGGGGTCGTGGTAGGCCTGATGCAGGTACTTGTAATGTATAATACGTAAATTCCCGTTGGGAGTGAGCAAGTCAGTAAGTGCACAACAAGACTGCCAATCCGCCTCGCTTAAAGGTGCGTCCAGCAGAGTGTTCCATTTTTCATGGGCTTTTAACGTCCTGGTGCCAATCTCAGTCTGTATAGTCCTGTAAAGTTTCTCTACCGTATGGTTGTTGTCTGGGTTAGTAATGAGTAATTGCAGCGAGTCAAGTGTAGGGGGTTCAGCTGGGTAAGAAGGATACAATTTCTTTATTGCTTCCCGGAGCCTATGATAGGTGAATTTAAATAACATTGTCTGGTTACTGACATATGATAGATCATCAGGGGTGACGAATATCCCATTAACATAGAGATCACCCATCAAGGTGATGCCTACCTGCTCTAGTAGCTTCATACTTCCCCTGTCTTGAGTGACCGACAAGGAGGGGTGCTGCGCCAATCGCATGTTCGGTGCATAGAGTGGGAGTTTTTTTGCCATCTGACCAATACGCAGCCATGGTTCAGTTGTGGTACGGATTGTGTTAATCTCCTGCTTGGTCAGGTGTGGTCGCCGATGTGTCAGAATACTTGCTAATTTGATGGGGTTGGCATCACCGTCTTCCACCGCTAAATGTGGCATATAACGAACTGTGATACCAATAATAGGCATATTGTGCTTGGGCACATAAATAGTATAAAAACAGGTCAGGGACGGCGAACCCACCAGAGGCATATGGTAAAGTTAGTGTTTGTAATCGTATCCGTGCTTGTTTGCCCGCCCATATTAACTGTGTGAGAAGTGCACGTAGTCTGCGAAATAGCGGGGTAGGAGGGGTTATTGGTATATTTGTCAAAAGATATAGTAGTTTGATATATTCTTGAAGGACCGGTGCCAAATTCGTGCCTGGGTCACGAACATAGAGCACCATATCGTCCGCATACATTGAGATGCCAATGGGACGAAGGTGGAATCTCAGCGCAGTGTGTACATATCGTTGGCGTATTTTACAAGCTAGTGGTTCTATCGCAATGGAAAATAACAGAGGCGATAGCGGGCAGCCCTGCCTCGTGCCTCTCTATATGTTTATGACGTCCGAGACGTGGCCATTCACCTTTATATGCGTAGTTGGTTTGGTATATAGCAACCTAATCCAATTCAATAGCATGGGTGGTAGACCAATCCGTTGTAAAATTGTAAATAAATACGCCCACTCAATAGAATCAAAAGCTTTGGCTGCATCTAGGAGGGCAGCCGCTGCTTCCAATTCCGGATTTAATTGATGCAGGAGTGCAAATATGGTGCGTAGATTATGCGACGTTGAGCGGTTTGGTATAAAACCAGATTGATCCGGTAGGACTATAATCTGCATAAAAGGCTGTAATCTGGTGGCAATAATCTTGGCCAGTATTTTAGTGTCGGTATTGATTAAGGAAAGTGGTCTATATGATTCTCCACGTTCGGGTTGTTTGTCCGGTTTTAACAGTGCCACTATCAGTGCTTCCCGTAGTGTCGGGGGAGAATCTGACTGTTATAGGCTTCATCATACATTTCCACAATATGGGGACTGAGCAGTTCAGCGTATGCTTTATAGAATTCCCCCGTAAAGCCGTCAGGCCCGGGGGTTTTGCCATTAGGTAGGGACTTTATGGCGGTCTGCACCTCCTCCACCTTGATGGGTTGTGCCAAAAATTCTCGCTGGTCATCTGTGAGCCAAACAACTGCTATGTCCTCCAGATAACCTAGAATTTCTGGTGTATTCGCTGTGTCACGTGTGGCATAGAGCATGCCATATGTTTCCATGAAGGTGCCCAGTATGCCCTGGTTGTCGTAGTGCATTGTGCCTTCATTATCTATCATTTTCAATACGGTATGTTGTTTGTGTTCTATGCGTATCTGTTGCGCCAGATGGCGACCAGGCCTTCCCCTTCTCCCATTCTGCGGGCTGCATGTCGACGAGTGATGTATTTCAGTTCATCATCTGCAAACTTATTATATTGGGTTACTTCGTCCCTAATTGCGCCTAAAAGAGTCGCATTGTGGGTGGTATCGTATTCAGCTTCCAATTGTTTTACACGGGCTTCACTATTACTCAATTGTGTGCGTATGTCTTTTAAGATACCAGCAGTTGTACCAATACAAATACCGCGTAAGGTTGCCTTAAAGGCTTCCCACAGAGTGCCAGCACCGTCTACTGAATTTTTGTTTAGATGGAAGAAATCTTCTATGGCTCTATGTATGGTCTCTTTATATATAGGGTCTAGAAGAGATGTGGCGTTGAAGCGCCATATGAACGGAGGGGGTATAGGTCGGGACTTTAAGAGTCAGAACGACCGGTTTATGATCCAATAGCGTTTTCGGTAGGTGCTGTATGTCTTGCACCCATGCACAGGTGGGTTCCGTGAGTAACCAATAATCAAGCCTAGCCCAGCTGCCATGTACGGTGGAGGAGTGGGTGCTTTCTAGCGTCTGTGGGTTGCGCATGCGCCAGATGTCGTGCATATGAAATTCCAACATCCCATTGAGGATAGTAGATACAGCACGGTGATGCTGTTCAGTGGTTGCATGAGATCTATCACATGTATCGTCAAGCGCAACATTTAAGTCCCCCCCCCTATTAGTTCCATATGCGGGAGAGTCCGAAGTGTGTTCCATAAGTTAGTAAAGAAGGCAGGGTCATCGACATTAGGGCCATATGTGTTAACGATTCCTACCCTCGAACCATGTAGAATGCCTGTAATTATTACATATCGGCCATTGTCGTCAATTAGCGTTTGTTCCTGTACAAAGTTCGTCCCTTTACGTATCAATGTTATAACACCTCTGGCATATGAGGAAGCGACCACCACCTCTGCCCATCTTTTCCCTAGTGCATCCGCTTTCTTCTTGAGAAGATGCGTTTCTTGCAGCAGAGCAATATTTATGTGATGCCTATCTAGATATGCAAGCACCTGTCTAATCTTACGGGGGTTAAGACCCCGCACATTCCATGTGACTAATCTCAAGGGTGTGGAGTTAGCAGTTCTGTGCATAAGGAGAGTATCTCGGCCATGGATGTGTTGCAGAATAGTGCTCTATCTACCTCCATAAGTTACTGCTATTGTGGCTGTGGGATTAAGTGCAATGTGCATCATCACAGGTGTGTTGTATAGTGAGATCATAGTAGTTGCCTGGAAAAACATAACATAAAACCCAACAATCCCCCCACCCACTTTGGCATCCCAACCATGCCAAAGACATCCTCCAAACTTAAATGCAAACGGCAACAGAACTGCAGTGGGGTTTACCCGTTAGGGGGCAACTAGGCGCTCGGTGTTCCATCTGCATGCAGATGGGGCTGGAGCGACAGAAACGCACAATATTATAGAAATTAGGTTGTTGTTTAGAGAAAGTCATTAGTAACTAGCATATTACCTGACACCCTGGGCTTCGTATAATGGTCCAAAGATAACAGTTAAGTTACAAATAGAGCAATACATTGAAGGGTCACAAATTGCTCAGTACCTGCATCATTTCGGTAGTCCAAGCAGGAAAGAGCATACATCCGTAGTCTTTGTAAATAACGTAATACCTTACCCTATTCCAATGTTCAATCAAGGCACCAACATCAGGTATTCACCATGTTAGCTATGTGTTCTAAGATATCAATGGTAGAGTAGTGTCAATCCGAGTCCGTCTGTGCGGCAGAGCGTTTATCACGTGCGTTCTGCTGTCTGGCATGTTTAAGAAATTCCTGCGCTGCTTGGGGTGTCGGGAAGATGCGAGTTTTGCCTGCGTGGGTGACGCAAATTCTGGCAGGGTAGAGCATGGCATAGGGAATGCACATGTCACGCAGTTTTTCTTTACCGGGTCAAACTCCTTGCGAGCTAGTTGGACAGATAATGTGAAGTCCGGGTAGAAGGCTATCTCACAGCCATTGTATTCCAGTGGGTGTTTCTCTCGTGCTAGCCGAAGCGCTATGTCACGATCTCGATAGTTCAGGATCCGGGCTACTATTGGCCGTGGTGGAGCGCCCGGTGGTGGTCTTGGCGCAAGAGATCTGTGTGCCCTTTCTACAATGAGCATTGGTGAGAATTGTTCTGCTCCAAACATGTCCTTCAGCATTTTTTCCACGTAGTCTTCAAGTTTACAAGTATTTGTGCTTTCTGGTATGCCTGCAATGCGTAGGTTGTTGCGACGCGATCTAGATTCAAGATCTTCGTTTTTCGCTTTTATAACCTCCAGGAGCTTTGCCATATCGTCGCATTTAGAAGTAGTGGCGTGCGATTCATCTTCAACCGCCGATATCCGCTGTTCGGCCTCTTCTAACCGTTCGCCCAGTTTGTCAAGCCTAGCGGATATGTGGTCCATCCGGATTGTGAGCGCATCTATCTTACCATCAATGGCTTGCAGACTTTGCTGGATGGCGTTGAGGGCAGCTTCCATTTTGGCGTCTGGCATTGGGTCTGTTTCTGGATCTGTGTCGACCGTGGCACCTGGGAGTCTCGATGTACGTCGGGGTTCGAATGACAATTTAGTTTGCTGCCCGTCAGTTTTTCCCATTCTCGAGCATGCACTGCGAGCTCGCGATCACTAGTTTTTCAGAGCTATAAGATTGATGGCGCGTATAAGGGACCGTGGTGTTCTGCCCTCGAGCGGACCGTGCGATACAATGCAGCTCAGCTCAGATCACCTACTCTGCAGATAGGTGAACAGTGGATAGTTGCCGGAGAGAGCAATGGTAATGCAAGCCAATTACACTTTTTATATTGGAGAAAGTTCAGTGAGCGTGTATTACGTTGGAGATGAGGCTCAGCTACGCTCTCTGGCGATATTACAGTGCAGTCAGAATGCCCTCTTTTGTCGCTTGTTGCATATGCAATGTTGATAAACAAAGCGGGTACAGCGTGCGGTATTTAATATCCCGATGGCAGGCGATGTCTCACACACGGAGCGCCATGGGCTCAGCCTGCATGCTTGGCAGCTAACAGGATCAAGGCTGTTTGATTTTAGCGCGGTGCCCGTGCACGTCCGGCACTCGCCTCTGCAGTCTCAATATCCGGTTGCTTAACAAAGCGACGCGGCACCCACAATGTCTCGCCGTTCCCTCCCGTTAATTATCGCAGCACTGAATATGTAGCAGGGAAAGAGCCGCGCCCGCACTGCTGCGTACTCACGGGTCCGCTTCAGCCGCTCATCAGTTGAGGAGCTTCTCCGCTATCTCGCAGAGCGGGCCAGCAGTTATGCAGGCAGCAGCGGAGCCCCTGTACATGGGATCCACGTCGGTCAGGACTGCGGCGCGAGTCGTTCCGCTGCAAAGATGGGTCGCCGTCCACTTCAGCCGCGCACAGTATCCAGCTCTCCCGCTTCACGCCGCCATGCTAGCCGCAGAAGGGTGAGTGCCACTTCACTTGAATTTGTCATACAGCGCCGCAGTTATGCCGCATACAGCTTCACAGTAGGGCTGGCGCTCGTCAGTACACTGACCATGGATTACCATTACAGACGATCGGTGTGATTTGTGCTGCCAGCACGGCTTCTTTCCGATCTGGTCCGATGTTCGCCCCCATTTTCTCGCCCACGCTCACAGATCGGCCTCATTGCAGACATTCCTGAGCAACGGAAGCATGTTAAGTGGGCATAGTGGTATCGATCTGCTCCGCTTCAGTTCAGATTTAAGAATCTGTATCCTGGGTGCTTCGATAAACGATATTACAGCCGATATTTTGGCAAACCGCCGCACCGGCCGTCCGAGCAGCGCTAGTGCGTGGACATTTTGGCAGCAGGCTCTCTAGCGCCCCCTCCAGATGGTGTTTACATAACTATTGGACCACGAGTGGCCCGTGCCAAGCAATGCCTCGCAAAGGATGCCCCCTTCCCGCCGAGTTTAGAGATGTACCACGCTCATTATGGGCTACAGGAGACATGGATGTGGGGTTGCTCCAGATCCCACCAGTCTCTATACAGATCAAAGACCATGCTAAATTGCCGCATATTCCCCAGTACAAGATATCCCAGGCAGGAGAAAAAGCCTTATTGCAAATAATACAGGATTTGATTAAGTCTGGTGTGGTTGAAGAGACAGTAGCGAATGCGTGTAATAGCCCTATCCTTCCTATACTTAAAAAGACACCTTTGGATTCTTCTGATGCCCACCCTGATGTTTACCGTTTTGTCATTGACCTTAGAGAGGTTAATAAAATAGTGGTTGCCCAGTATCCTGTGGTTCCAGACATTACCACGATCTTGACAATGATTCCCCCGTCAGCAAAATTATTTTCAGTGATAGACTTGAAGAATGCTTTCTTCAGCATTCCAATCCATACAGATAACAGATATCTGTTTAGATTTGCAATAGCCGGAAGGAGCTTTAGATTCTGCCGTGCTCCACAAGGCTATACAGAAAGTCCGAGTATCTATAGCCAAGCTTTAAAAGCTCAATTGGATTCCTTGGAGCTTCCCCTTGGTAATGTGCTGTTGCAGTACGTTGACGACCTCCTTGTGGCTTCCGACACTGAGGATGGTTGTAAAGAAGCCACGGTTAAATTACTATTACATTTGGCACACCATGGACACAAGGTGTCACTCTCAAAATTTCAATATTGTCGACAGGAGGTCACCTATTTAGGTCACCTACAGTCGAAGGAGGGTTGCAGACTAACACCTGAACGCATAGCTGCTATTACTAATATGCCTGTTCCTAAGACCCAACGCGAGGGACGCGCGTTCATTGGTATAACTTCGTATTGTCGACATTGGATCCCTAACTATTCCCTACTAACAAAACCCCTCCTTTACCTGACCACTAAAGACGTGCATGAACCTTTGCCTTGGACATCTGCATGCCAGCAAGCTTTTGAGTAATTAAAAATTGCGCTTTGCTCTGCTCCTGTGCTTGGTACTCCTGATTACCAGAAGCCTTTTGTGCTTTATGTACATGAGGCGGACGGTTGCGCGCTTTCTGTTCTAACACAGGGTTTTGGTGGTAAGCAGAGACCCTGTGCGTATTTCTCTGCTATTCTTGATAACGTCGCCAGAGCTCTCCCGAGTTGCCTGAGGGCTGCGGTGGCAGTTTCTATCAGACAGTCGGCAGGGCTCATCCTTGATAGGGATCTCACAGTCATGGTACCTCATGCTGTGGACACACTGTTGAATAAGACAAAGACACAGCACCTTACTAGTGCGCGTCTCACTGGATATGAGTTAACTTTGTTTGCTCCGCACATTACCATCAAACGGTGTGCTACTCTGAACCCAAAACACACAAGATGATGGACGGAATGTTGCACATTGGCAAAACATTCACCCCCAGTCACAGATCTGGGTTTAATCCATCGTTATTTTGCTCACCACGCCACCCCAGTTCAGACATGGCCATATGCAAATCAGTCTTGACCCTGTGCCTCATGGGAACAGTCCAGCCCGAACTGCCAAGCCATGTCTTCCCTGGACCGGAATCAAGCATCCTAGGACCGGTTTCTGGCTATCAGCCGTCATCAGCCAGGATAGCTTGACTCCAGTGGCGTAGTGAGCACGGGACCCACGTCTGGGCATACCCTTCCCACATAGGGCGAACAGCAAAACACACAAGATGGACGGAATGTTGCACATTGGCAAAACATTCACCCCCAGTCACAGATCTGGGTTTAATCCATCGTTATTTTGCTCACCACGCCACCCCAGTTCAGACATGGCTAAGTTGGCGGGGGTATGCCCAGACGTGGGTCCCTTGCTCACTTTGCCACTGGATTCAAGCAAGCCTGGCTGATGACGGCTGGAATGCCAGAAACCGGTCCTAGGATGCTTGTTTCCGGTCCAGGGAAGACATGGCTTGGCAGTTCGGGCTGGACTGTTCCCATGAGGCACAGGGTCAGACTGATTTGCATATGGCCATGTCTGAACTGGGGTGGTGGAGTGAGCTAAAGAATGATGATGGATTAAACCCAGATCAGTTGACTGGGGGTGAGTGTTTGATTGGCTCAAACGTTCCGTCCATCATCCCCTTTTGTATCGCTTTGTTCGCCCTAAGTTGGCGGGGGTATGCCCAGACGTGGGTCCCTTGCTCACTTTGCCACTGGATTCAAGCAAGCCTGGCTGATGACGGCTGGAATGCCAGAAACCGGTCCTAGGATGCTTGTTTCCGGTCCAGGGAAGACATGGCTTGGCAGTTCGGGCTGGACTGTTCCCATGAGGCACAGGGTCAGACTGATTTGCATATGGCCATGTCTGAACTGGGGTGGTGGAGTGAGCTAAAGAATGATGATGGATTAAACCCAGATCAGTTGACGGGGGTGAGTGTTTGATTGGCTCAAACGTTCCGTCCATCATCCCCTTTTGTATCGCCCTACTCTGAACCCAGCCACGTTACTACCCCTCCCTTCGGAAGAAATGAAGGGACCGGTAGACCTGACTGATGTTCCCTTATCTGACCCCCAAGAAGAACTATATGTCGATGGCTCTTGTTTCAAACTACCAGATGGCACTACCACTGTAGCTTATGCAATCACAACGTTACACACTGTAGTTGAGACATCCCGTATCCCATACCAATCGGCCCAGGCTGCAGAGTTAGTTGCTCTTCTTAGGGCTTGCGAGTTAAGTGAGGGACTGACTGTCAATGTCTACACCGACAGCCAGTACGCCTTTGGGGTGGCCCATAATTTCGGGCGCCTCTGGGCGGAGAGAGGGTTCTTGACTTCGCATGGGCTGCGAATACAGCATGGTCCATTGATACATAGACTGTTGTCAGCATTGACACTTCCTGATAAACTGGCAATAATAAAATGTAGCGCTCACAAGGCAGTAACAGACGATGTTGGAAGGGGCAATGCGTTTGCGGATCAGACAGCTAAGGAGACAGCTAGATCGAAGATGAAAAAGAGGTTTGTGGCAGGTCCCGCTAGGTGGGTTCCAGACAATGGAATGTTCGAGGACACATTAGAAAGTGTTAGGGAAATACAGAGCGAGGCGACAGAAGATGAATTGGCAGTATGGGAGGAGAGGAAAGGGCGTTTGGATGAGGATGGGTGTTGGACTGACTTGTCTGGGAAACAGATGGTTGCTGCCGAACGCATATGTACCATGGCACACGGCCCTGCACACATTAGTGCCAAAGGAATATGTAAGCTACTGGACCCAGTATGGCGAAACGATAATATCCCTAAGGTAGCCACACACCTAGTGAAAACATGCATCATTTATCTGAAACATAATACTGGGAAAGATACTCCTACACCCGCAGGTAATTTTGCACCGCCTTCCTTCCCTTTCGAGGTTCTCCAGATGGATTTCATCTAAATGGAACGAGTTAACAACTTGAAGTATGTGCTAGTAGTCATTTGTGAATTCAGTAAATGGATTGAGGCTTACTTCTCTAAGGAGAAAACGGCCACGGCGAAGGCGCTCTTAAAAGAGTTCTTCCCGCGCTATGGAATGCCACGTGTGATCTGGAGTGACAATGGAAGTCACTTCAACTCAAAAGTTATTGAATTGGTGTGCAAGGGCTTGCATATTAAACAGAAGTTCCATGCAGCGAACTACCCCCAGTCAGCAAGCTTGGTTGAGAAGTACAATGGCACTCTCAAATTGAAGTTAGCAAAGATCCAGGAAAGCACAAGATTGCGATGGCCCGATGCTCTACCTTTGGCTTTGTTATCTACCAGAGCGACAGCGCATTCTAGAACAGGGTTGTCCCCGTACGAGGTGGTCTTTGGGCGCCCCACCAACGTCTGGGGCATCCCAAGACCCAAGCGCTTCTCCGAGATAGAGTACCCCCTGCTGATAATTATCTGTATGAATTGTCTAAAGAGCTCAGTTCTGTCCACCAACAGATTCACGCCACGCTGCAACCAGTACCAGAGGGGCCCGGGCATCAGCTACAACCCGGGAATTTTGTTATGGTCAAGAATTTTCAACTGAAGAACTGCCTGGAGCCGAGGTGGAAGGGGCCCCTGCTTGTCCTGCTCGCCACCCGCACCGCAGTGAAGCTTGAAGGCCGGAAGCACTGGGTGCATGCATCCCATGTCAAAAGGGTACCTCTACCACTCCCGTATGATCATTGGGCCCTCGAAGGCATTGCTGACCAGGAAGGGGTGCGCATGCCCCGTTTCGTTCCTTTCTCTGACGCCCGATTGAGGTGGGCGCAGACAGACGAAGAAAGCGACGCAGCCTTACTCGAGGCGGTCCCCCCAGAGATAAGGGCCGCCCCGGATGCTCCCCCTTCTAGTGCACAGACACCCGAGTCTCAAAGCCATGCTGAGCCTGAATTTCTTCCCCTTTTTGCTGATGAAGAAGTGCCTGGGGTCGTCAGGTACAACTTACGGCCCCGACGGAAGGACAGTGCGCCAGTAGGACAGTCCAGGAGTTAGGGAAGGACTTGAGCTTAGGGCGGAGGTGCTAGGTCTATGGTGCCTGCTTTAGATTAGAGTGAACTACACTGGTGCAATGCCCTAGACACTGGACAGGATCGTTGAGGGTATTTGCCCAGGAGGGAGGGTGCCTATCCTGAAAGAAGAGGATTTGTTTTCCAGCAAGGGCTGCGATCGCGCAGCTCCCCCGTGGGAGTGCTTCATAGCACCGTCGTTAATGAACAATAGGAGCCTACCAGTGAGGCTCTGAAGGACACTGGGTGAATTGTACCCCTCTGGTCGGTTGTATTTTTTGTGTGGCTCCAATTCCTAAGGTTTCTTGTTATGTACCCATTTGGCCGTGCAGTCATGAAGGAGGAACAGCCTCTGGTGGCCCCACCATTACAGCAGAATGGTCCAGGGTGGTCTAGTTGGTCCACTGGGAGTAGGGTAGTGGTGGTAGTGTTCCTTCTCATAGTAATGATAGCACTATTCGGGGTGGTGTGGAATTTAGAAGAACAGCATCCTGTGCACACATTGATAGGGACTACACCAGCTCTATCTGAGCATTCATTTGTTACACTGGCCCCGCACAAAGAAATACATGGACAGACCTATGTCGAGAACGCGATTTTGCAGATGCTTCATCAGGTACACAGTACCACTAATGCCACGAATTGCTGGGTGTGTGGGTTGCTTCCCTCAGTCATGCACAAAAATGATCTGCTGGTGTCATTGCCTCTGTCATACTTGGGTAGTTGTGAGGCCTGGTTCTAATTGCTTTCTATGGTGTACATGCACTATCATGCTGATGCGATGAATATGGTACAGTCGGATTACGAAGCAGTGTTGGAGTATATAGTGGTACACCAAGGATATACACCTGGGGCAGATGGAAAGGAGGGTACCCTACATCCAAAAGCTTGTATGAATGTTTTCGAAAATAATAAGAATGTCACTTGGTTACAAAATGAAATGTTGGATTTCCAAGGATTTAATGTTACCGAACATTTTAAATGTTTCCAGGAACGAAATATAACCGAAGACAAAGCCATGCCCGTCCCCGTGATCAATACAGCAGCTAGTTTCTGTGTTGAAGGTACAGGGAACATTCCAGTAGGTCAGAGCAGTTGTAACTATACATAACGACTGAACAATACTAGTAGCCCACCTTTGCTCACACCTCCAAATGGATACTTCGTTTGTGGGGAGCAGGCCTATACATGGCTTCCCAGGGGATGGTCTGGCCGGTGTTATGTCTCTTTTCTTTTACCTCCCGTTTACATTGCACCATCTAATTATCACAAGGATCATAGGCTACAACGTAGGGATCTACATTTGCATCGGGCCAAGAGAGTTGTCAATCCAGAAGTTATAGATCAAACAGATACTTCCCTACAGCAGTTTACTGACATCATGAAGGGCATTCTGCTGTTCTGGGGTCCCATGTTCAATAGTCGTAATGCACAAGTTACTAACTTGTGTAACGATATATCTGTAAGAGACAGTAGTTAGTGACAGATTCCTTACCTTAGAATATCCCCAGGCGTCAGGCTGGATCCAAAGTTTTTGCGTAGCAGTACCCTTGCGCGTCGGTAGGCGGCGTCGTGCGGCTCCGCGTCCGTCGTCGGCGTCGTGATCGCCGGGATGACGTCGCGGGCAGTACTTAGACGCCGCCCCTGTTCGCTGACGTCAGTTCTGTACACGACTTTCCGCGCCAGGAACGCAGAGCCATGCAAGAAGCTGACATAGGTGTCTGAAAAATACTAGGGCCCTGAAAGGGATGTCCTTAACCCTAGAAATCAGTTCGCAGAACGGGGAGGATGGGTGGGGTGGTAAGGAATCTGTCACTAACTACTGTCTCTTACAGATATATCGTTACACAAGTTAGTAACTTGTGCATCTGAAAGAGACACGTTAGTGACAGATTCCTTACCTTAAAATAGATACCCCAGCAATACCAACCCCGGTGGTGGGTCTGCGAACAAAGATCAGACAAGGAAGTCCCGGAGAACAGAACGGCCAAAGAAGCCGTCCCTCCGGACCTGACTGTCAAGGCAGTAATGCTTTGTAAACGTGTGCAGCGAGGCCCACGTAGCTGCCTGACAGATATCCTGCAGCGGAACACCGCGGCCTAAAGCCGTGGTAGCAGCCGTTGCCCTGGTGGAATGGGCACGCAGCCCAACAGGAGGCTCCTTCTTAGCCAAAGAATAGCAGGCTTTGATACACAAGGTTACCCAGCGGGAGATGGTTCTCTTGTGCACCGCCCGACCTTTTTGGCGCCCACGTAGCCAACAAAGAGCTGGTCATCCACCCGGAAGTGTTGTGTGCGGTGGATATAAAAAGAAAGCGCACGTTTTGGGTCCAGACGGTGGAGCCTCTCCTCTCTGGAAGGATGCGGAGGCGGAAAGAAGGTGGGCAAAGTGATGGTCTGCCCAATGTGGAAGGCAGTAACCACCTTTGGCAAGAAGGACGGACGCGTCCTAAGAACAACCTTGTCTGGATGGACAGACAGAAAGGGAGGTTTGCATGATAGAGCCTGGAGCTCACTCACCCGCCGAGCGGAGGTGATGGCCACCAGAAAGGCTGTCTTCAGAGTCAGAAGACGAAGAGGACAGTTATGTAGAGGCTCAAAGGGAGCGCACATGAGAAAGGTAAGAACCAAGTTCAAGTCCCACTGAGGCATTACAAACGGAACAGGAGGGAAGAGGTGTGTAATGCCTTTTAGAAACCTGTTAACAACAGGGGACTTGAAAAGGGAGGGCTGATCAGGAAGCCTGAGGAAGGCCGAGATGGCACAAAGATAGCCCTTGATGGTACCCAGGGCAGAACCCTGTTGGGCCAGGGAAAGAAGGAACAGAAGAACCTCAGAAAGAGGGGCAGAAAGGGGATTCACAGCCTTTGCTGTGCACCATGCCACAAACTTGTTCCACCTGCAGGCGTATACCACCTTAGTGGAGGGACGCCTGGCTGCCAGAATCACATCACAAACTTCGGGAGGCAAGTCGAAAGGAATCAACTGCCGCCGCTCAATCTCCACGCAAGCAGGTGGAGGCTGGACAGGTTCGGGTGGAGGACCGTCCCCTGCTGCTGCGACAGAAGATCCTCCCGAAGAGGCAGACGGATCGGGGGATCTACGCTCATACCGAGTAGCTCGGGATACCAAACTCTTCGAGCCCAGTCCGGAGCCACAAGAATGACTTGGGCCCGGTCGTGCCGAATCTTCTTCAACACTCTGGGTAGAAGTGGTATAGGCGGAAAGGCGTACAACAGACCGCAACTCCACTTGCGACGAAAAGCGTTGCCGAGCGAGTGCCGCCTTGGAAATTCCAACGTGCAGAACTGATGACATTGCGCGTTCTCTTCGGTGGCGAATAGATCTAACCAAGGCTCTCCCCACTGTAGAAAGAGTCCTTGCGCCACTTCCGAGTGAAGACGCCATTCGTGATCCATCATGCACCTGCGGCTGAGTTCGTCCGCCCTGGCGTTCAGGGAACCTGCCAGGTGTTGAACCATCAGGAACATGCCCTGATGTTCCAGCCATGTCCAGAGGCGCAGAGCCTCCTGACAGAGGGTCCACGACCCCACCCCGCCTTGTTTGTTGCAATACCACATGGCGGTGGTGTTGTCTGTGAACACCTGCACTACCTTCCCTTTGACAGAGGGAAGGAATGCCTTGAGTGCAAGTCGGATCGCCCGGAGCTCCAGAAGGTTGATATGGAGCCGGGACTCCGCCTGAGACCAGAGGCCTCTGATCTCCGCCTCTCCCATGTGACCGCCCCATTCCAGAAGGGACGCGTCCGTCACGACTGTGTGCTCTGGCTGGGGAAGGGAGAGGGATCTGCCCCTGACCCATTGCCGGTTCGAGAGCCACCACTGCAACTGTTTTGCAGTCCCCTCCGAGATCTGGACGTGATCGGACAGGTTGCCCTGGTGCTGCGCCCACTGGAACTTCAGGTCCCACTGCAGAGCCCGCATATGCCATCTGGCATGATTGACCAGCAGGATGCAGGAGGCCATGAGGCCCAGCAGCCTCAGGGTCATCCGTACCGAAACCCAGGATAAAGGCTGAAAGATCGGAATCATAGCCTGAATATCCCGGACTCGCCGTTCGGGAGGAGAGGCCCGAAACTGCGTCGTGTCCAGAACTGCTCCGATGAAAAGGAGCTGTGGAGAAGGAATCAGATGCGACTTCGGCACATTGATGGAGAACCCCAGCGAGTGCAGGAGTTCGGCCGTAGTCTGGAGGTGGGAGACGACTGCCTGGGGCGAGCCCGCCTTCAGCAGCCAGTCGTCGAGGTAGGGGAAGACTGGAACCCCTGCCCGGCGCAGATGAGCTGCGACCACCGCCATCACTTTCGTGAACACCCGAGGGGCACTTGTAAGGCCAAAGGGGAGCACGGTGAACTGAAAATGCTCGAGGCCTACCGTGAACCGCAGGTAACGCCGGTGGGCCGGCAGGACGGGGATGTGAAAATAAGCGTCCTGCAAGTCCAACGCTACCAACCAGTCTCCAGGGTCGAGGGCAGTCAAGACCTGAGCTAGGGTGAGCATCTTGAACTTCTCCTTCCGGAGGAAGCGATTGACGTTCCGGAGGTCCAAGATAGGACGCATGTCCTCCTTGTCCTTTTTGGACACCAGGAAGTAGTGGGAGTAGCAACCACGTCCTACTTCTGGGGTCGGAACATGCTCGATGGCCCTCTTGGCCAAGAGGGCCGTGACTTCCTTCTGCAGCAGTACCAAGTGATCCCCTGACATGCGGTGGAATTGAGGTGGCATGGCTGGGGGGTGGTCTCGAAGGGGAGGGAGTAGCCCCTTCGGACAATGTCCAAGACCCACCTGTCCGAGGTGATGGGACGCCAGTGGTGAAGGTGATGGCGGACCCTGCCCCCTACTGGCGTGCTGTGCACCGGAAAGGAGGGACTAGGAGGGCTTGGAGGCCGCGGACGGGTTGGAGGTGGTGGCCTGACCCGCACGCTGGTTGCCCGAACCGCCACGGCGGTATCCACGTCCTCGGCCACGCGAAGACGCTTGCTGCGCGGGCCGGTGGCTGGGCAGCTGACGTGACTGGGCGCCCCTTCCGTGGCCACGAAAGGGGCGAAAAGCACAGGTGAGCGGAGGGCGTACAACAGAAAGGCCCAGGGACTTGGCAGTAGCCCGTGAGTCCTTAAAACGCTCCAGCGCATGGTCTGCCTTTGAACCAAAAAAACCGACTCCATCAAAGGGCATGTCCATGAGTGTATTCTGGACATCACCCGAGAAACCAGTTGTTCTCAGCCAGGCGTGGCGACGTAGCGCCACCGTCGTCGCAAGCGATCTGCCCAGCGAGTCGGCGGTATCAAGGCCACAACGTATGGTGTATTTAGCCGCATCTCGCCCTTCCGCAATGGCGCGGGTAAGCAGTGTCTGGACCTCAGAACACTGCGGCAAAACAGCCGCCACCGAATCCCACAGGGAGTGGGTATATCGGCCCAAAAGGCAAGCGGTGTTGACGGACCGCAAGCCAGCACTGGAGGAAGAAAAAGCCTTCTTCCCAAATTGGTCCAGGCGTTTGGATTCCCTATCCGGAGGGGCGGTAGGGAAGGCGGTTTGGGAGGCAGAGGCTTGGACAACCAAGCTCTCGGGGGTGGGATGTTGGGAGAGAAACAAGGGGTCGCCCGGAGCAGGGCGATGGCGTCGGGCCACGTTCCTATCCACAGGAGCCCCTGTGGTGGGTTTGGACCAGGCACCCAAAAGAACGTCAGTGAGTGCATCATTAAACGGCAGCACAGTCTCCGAGGAGGAACCCGCCAGCTGAAGCACTTCTGTCAGGAGGTTAGTCCTGACGGCCACAGTAGGCAATTGGAGATGTAAGGCTCCAGCTGCTCTACGCAACACCGTTGCAAAATTAGCTCCCTCCTCCGTAGCCACGGGAGGAGACAGCATGCCAGTGTCAGGGGAGGTGTCTAGACCACTGGCATCCCCAAGTTCCTCAGCCCAGTCCGGATCATACTCACACTTGTGTGAGAGGGTCCTCAGACCCCTCCCAGCTCTCCTGGTCCTCCTCTTGTTCAAAATATGGAGGAAGAGGGACATTTGGGACCCAAGGTCTCATCGGCGCCGGAGCCGGCGTCGAGCGACGTCGGTCCGGCTCCATGTCCGGAGCCGGAGAGAGTCGGGGACCGACGCCGTCCGGAGCCCCGGACGGCGTCAGGAACGGCACCTGGGACATCAGCGGAGGCGTGGTTAGGTCAACCGGCGTCGATGGGGGTTGCGGTACCACCGGAGCCGGGATCGAGGCCGGGGCCGGAGCCGAGGCCGGGATGAAGGCTGGTGGGACCGGAGTCGACGGCGACGCCGGGGCAACCCCATCAAGACCCGCGGGGCCCAAAGGCGCACCGTAGGGACCTGGGGGCCCGAAGAGGCGGGCCATGGCCGACAGGAATTCCTGTATTTCGGCCGGAGTCGCCCCCGAACCCGGAAATGACGGGTAATGCGGGGGCGGCTCTACAGGCATGTCCGGGGCCGCGGGGACGGTGCCGATAGGGGCCTCAGCCGAGTCGCGAGACCGGCGAGGCGAAGTCTTAGAGCGATGATGCTTCTTAGACTTTTTGTGCTTCGACTTACCCGAGGAGCGCGAAGACTTGGACTCCGACGACCGGCGGGGACTCCGTGACCGGCCCCTCGGACCCTCGACCTCTCCCGGGACCGGGGCTTGGTGCGGCGCGGAGCCGACTGCCGGACCTCGAGTAGCTTTCGAGACCGCTCTCGCAAAGCCTTCGGGTGAAGTTTCCGGCAGTCAGGGCACGACTTCGTGTCGTGGTCTCGGCCGAGACAGAAGAGACACTCCAGATGCGGGTCCGTGATCGACATCATGCGACCACAGGCGCCGCATGCTTGAAGCCGGGCATCCCTACGGCACCTAGGAGTCGTGAAGACTCGAAAAAGAAACAGTGAAAAAATTCACAAAAAAGTTAGTCAAAAATTGACTAGGGCACTGCTCTTCCCGGAACTGCGCTTACTGGCACGGAAAAAGAAGAACTGACGTCAGCGCGCAGGGGCGGCGTCTAAGTACTTCCCGCGACGTCATCCCTGCGATCACGACGCCGACGACGGACGCGGAGCCGCACGACGCCGCCTACCGACGCGCAAGGGTACTGCTACGCAAAAACTTTCCGGATCCAGCCTGACGCCTGGGGATATTCTAAGGTAAGGAATCTGTCACTAACGTGTCTCTTTCAGATATTCGTCGCCTTGCCAGAGTAGTCGAGGGAGTTATTAACACTACTGCAGGTATACGGACTAATATTACAGTTGAGCTTCAGGCTACGAGACTCGTTGCTCTTCAAAACCGGATGGTTTTAGACGTCATCCTTGCTGATAGGGGTGGAGCCTCCGCGTCATCGGCAGCAGTTGTTGTGTTTACATTCCTGATAACACGCCCCTACTGTGTACTCCGCCATACAGAAATTACACAGGCTTGCTTCAGATATCCATCAGGATAATGGATCATGGTCCCTCACAGAGTGGTTCTGGGGTCTGCTGACATCATGGGGTTGGAAGATACTACTCGCCCTCATAGTTATTGCAGGTGTCATCTTCACATGTTGCTTATGTATTAATTGCCTTCCAGCATGTTGCACCTATTGTGTGAGCAAGCTCACCCCAACCCCTAAATTGCCAGGACGTGATACTAAGGTCTCTACTATGATGATGCAGGATATCCAGGACATCATGCTTATCGACGAGGGCATTTTTTAATACGAAGTAGATTTTGATCCTCATGTGCTTTTTTATTCTCCCTTGTAACTTGAGTGACTATGCATTTTTCTTCCTTCCCACAAGACCCTACCGGATAGCATCAATAAAGCATTTAGCCACCCACGCTAAAAGGAGGGTCCGTTAGGTTTGAAAATCCCTTTCCTGCTATGCACTCGTATCATGCTAAATACACGCCATTTGTATTCACGTTATGCAACCCACTGAGTTATCCCTGCAACGTGCAAGCTTTCCTGTAGTTAGCCAGTGTGACTCCATTTTGTATTTCGTAATTCCTATTGGGCCGCTTAGGCCGTGTCTGAACTAGGCCTCATCATTCGTATTGCTTGCCTCAGCAGAACACTGTATTTCGTTATTATTTCCTCTCTGTCCAAGGCTGTTTTCTGACTTACTAATGAATAGAGTTATGTAGCCATGGGGCAACCCAATAGCCACTGGGCCTGGGTGAATAATGATACAACGAGAAAATGTCCCAGTGGAGAACAATTAAAACAGATAAATCAATGCAAGAATTAATCAGTTGTATCTAAACAAAGTTAAACACCACCATACTGTCTTTCCAAAAATGGATGTGATTTTATTTCATCACAATATTGAAATTAATCAATTCATTAAGTACAAAACAAATCCTAAATGAATATTTATAGAAGAACAGGTGCACAGAGGGGTGAGGTGATAAGTGCTTGGGAAGGATTGTGAGGAAGGACAGTAGTGCGCATATATACACATCAGTAAATTAATAGCGAACTATCCCGACCGTTTCCTGCCAGATACATTTAATGTCAAATCATAACATAATTGCAGATATACATTCTCTGTCATATATGTCTGACACAATGATAAAAAGTGTCGACGTTTCGACCCCTAGAGGGAACAGCCAATTTTGCGCCTTGTGGGCGGGGTCTTCATCAGGGCCCCGTCCACAAGGTATGGTGGTGTTTAACTTTGTTTAGATACAACTGATTAATTCTTGCATTGCATTGATCTGTTTTAATTGTTCTCCACTGGGAAATTTTCTCGTTGTATCATTACTAATGAATAGGCCATTCTGCCCTCGCATACCTATCTGAGCGTGTAGTTCTGCTCCCACGTTGGGAGACGCTGAGACTCAGCGCGGTGACCTCAAATTACAGATAACATGTACCCATCTGGCAGGTGGTAGCCCATCCTCCTGTGCCTTCTTTGTTCCTGTTCAGCCCAGGCCGGTAACTTTCCACTTTGGGCGTGGTTGGAGGCTTCTTGCGAATAATGATTACTCACTGCAGACTGTTGGGGGGGTCAGTCCCTCGGCAGACATCTTAGGGTGCAGGTCAGATTGGACTCCTCTGCAGAGCATTGCTGATAAAGGTGTGTTTGTATTCTCTACTGTCTGACCGACTCTTCATTACTTGGGAAGGCATAGCAGGTGGTTGTGAGTAACCCGGGTGGCCCCTAATGGCCACTTCCTTCAGTTGGCGCCCGAACAGGGACCCCGCAAGGTGATCCAGCTCACCCGTAATCGGGTTGCAGGGTCGGGGCTGCGTCCGGTCGGATCGGGGTACCCCACTCGATCGAGCTTGGTTCTCGCAACTGCCCCGCCCGTCTGATCGGGCGACTCCTCGTCTAGTGGTCACCGGCTGGGGTCCTGAGAAGGCGAAACCTTGGAGTTGACCGTTTGGTCCGAAGAGTCGGCAGTGAAGAATAACTTGACTCGACCTGTGTGCACCAGGTGAGTGATTTGATTCTTGGACAAATGGCACCATTCTTGGACGGCACGAGCCTACGGGCTGTGTCTTGGTACAGTCTCCGGACTGTCTTGGTGCAGTTTTTGGACTGTCTTGCATGAACGACATGAGTCGACGGGCTGTGTCTTGGTACGGTCTTCGGGCTGTCTTGTCTTGAACTTGGTGGGTTTGCGGACCCTTGAAAGAGGCACAGAGTGCTTGTGAGCAGTTTACCAGACCAACTGGAAATTTGGCCCGCGCTTGAAAAGGTCCGGGACTGTTTGCGAACAATCTGCCAGGCCAACTGGTAATTTGGTCAATGTTTGAAAAGGTCTGGGGCTCGAGCCTGTCTTCTTGAACTTGGGACAATCTCCGGACTGTAGGGAGTGGTCTCTGGACCATTTGGTTTGGTTCTTGAATACGTTTTTTTATTTAGCTTTTCTTTATATTACTGTTGCTGGTGTTATACTTGTCCGTTAGGGATAGGGCATGTGTCTTATATTAAGATGCCTTGTTTAAGCAAATTGGGGTGTTTTGGATGTCGGTGTTGTTCTACTGAGGCTTCATTGGAAGAGAACCAGCCTGCGCCACCGGAGGGTACCCCAAATTTTGATGTATACATCAAGCACGGTATTGGCCCTATTATGTTTAGCACATTGTGGAATAAATATACGAGGGACAATGCGGAGTTACAATGGCCACTTACTGGCTTGTTTGATGAGCAAAAATTGAATTTCTTGCAGGACAAATTGTTCGCCAAAAAGAGCAGGTAGTCGATGTTTGATTCTCTGAGAGTATGGCAGAAGGAAGAAAAGCAACAGCGTATGAGTGCAGAGAAAGAAGCCAGGAAGAGGCAGACGCAAACTATAACGCAGAAAGCAGTAGCCTATGAAAGGGAAAAGATAGAGAAAGGCATAGAATGTGCAGATAGAAAATTTCGATTGCAGACAGATAAATGTTATGTTACGAGGGAGGAAGGTGACGTTTTCGTCGAAGAGCTATTGGATTCTCGCCCTCCTCCACCTTATGCTCCTGAGCGGATTTACCCAAGGGTTCCAACATCTCAGTACCCGGCCTCTGGTGCCGCTCTTTCTAGTATTTCTGCCTCTAGTCCAACTGCTTCGGCCCCAGCCCCGCCTGCTTCCTCTCTGCTCACGCCAGTAACAGGGGCGGGAGCCGTTAGCTCTCCCGTTCCGTCTACTGACTCTGTATCTACTGTTTCACCCCTACAACACTGTCTCCTTACATGATGATACCTGCCTCCTCATCTGCTCTTTCTCCCTTAAGTACGACACCCCAAGCACTGCAGTATGGTGAGACCCCTGTACGAAGGATACATGAAGGGAATTGGGCGGCAGCCCGAGACCGTGTGGACAAAGTGTTGATGCGTTCTGCTGTGGGTGATGAGGAGAAGCAAATGGTGGCGAATCAGGCGGCTCAGTGGGCTCGGAGCCCGATCTATAATGTGGCGGATGTGTGGAGTGGGATGAAATATTATGAGCCATTCATACAGCAACATGCCCTTAAGCACATGTCGGCCACGCTAATAGGACTGTGGGAGCAGTGTTTCCAGGGTGTTGCACCGCAGATCATCTATGACATACGAGACAGGGTATATGCTACAGGTATGGCTCCTAACTAAGTTTTTAGCAATGTAACGACATTGGTGGGTTATCGGGGCAGACTGCTCCAAAAGGTTGCGACGATAGTGACCCAGTGCCCCATGAGGGAGGTCCATCCCATTTATCATCCTGAAATACCAGAAGTGTGTGACTCCACGAATACTGTAATTAGGCCACGAGTTGATGCTCGGTTTCAGGAACAGTGGATCTATACTCCTTGGAAGAGGAGTGAGGTAATATCCCTTAAAAGTCAGTTGCCCAACCCTCGGAAAAACCCGACTGCGTACTATAAAGAGTTGACAGAGGCGGCCTCCTCCACGGTGATGACGTTAGCAGATATTGAGTTGTTCTTTGGCTTGTTGGTACCGGTGGATATATGGAGGCAAGTGCATACACAGGATCATGTGGTGGAATTGGGAGGAACATGGGATCAGATCAGGGCGTGGGATAAGGACCGCAAGCCTGGTGATAAGCCGAAGACGGAGATATTGGCCTTACCGGGTCGCATTATCACCCAAGTTGATTGCATGTCATCAGAAGAAGGACGAGAGTGTGTCTGATTTCTTTACTAGGTTTGAAGGGGTGTGTCGCGGTGTCACCTTCGCGCGGCATCCACCGAGAGAACAAGGGGCAGGGAGGGAGGATTCTCACCAAATGAGTCCCTTTCTATCTCCCCAGCCAGAAGAACGCAGCCATTCTGGAAACAGCCTGCAGGAGGAGGATACGGTGTATATCGAACATGGTCCCTTTAAGTGGAAGCGAGAGTCCGGAGACGAGAGACGTCAGGATGACGTCGACGGGAGCTGGCCATTAGAGGGAGGCTCGCCTGAGAACGAGGAGGAATCCGGAAGCACTGGAGTGTGTTGGAGAGTCGAGGAGCCGAAGGAGCCGAGAAGTACGAGAGGGAGAGATCGAGCCTTGCTGTATACGTCCAACACGAAGGTGGTACCGACGAGAGAGCCAGGAGGCCTCCAAGACGGTGCTGCGCCGAGCCACGCTCCAGGAGGAGCGTGGCTTCAACAGCTACGGGAGCGCGTTACCGGGTGGGGAGGAAGCCTGCTGTTTAAACGTCCTTCCCGACATCCCGCCTCAACCCGGACTCCCTGCACTATCACCCGTCTAGATTGTGTGACTCTGCACCGGTGATCCCTCACTCCTTTTCCCCTTCACTCATTACGATTCCTGGAACCTCACGGATGCCATATTTTTGCTGTGTCTCTCTCTTTCTCCCTAACCCGGAGTCCACCAAGAAGACCCGACCCACGGGAGACAGGACGTGCTAGGAGGCACTGTCACTGGCGTTACAAGGAAACGGCGATAAGAAGCATTGTTTCCAATCAGCTCTCCGCAGGCCGACGACCACAAACCCAGTTCCAAACACGGAGGAGGATAAGAAGCATTATCCCCCACTAATATAGACTGGTGTACTGTAAAATAAAAGCCTTTAGAACAATAAAACCGGCATTGAAGTGTCCTTCTGTCTCCTCCGCCCATTGCCCTAGCTTACAGGGTGTTTCTCGACTTTAGTGGCCAGGACCTGTCATTGGAAGGTGGTGTCTGGTTGTTTGTCAGCAGGATTGTTAACAACTTGCTTCCTGAGATTGCGACTAGGTTGCAGGCTTCAGAAAGCACTTGGAGCACCTCTTCCCCGTCAGTGATTTTGAGTATGGCACAGTACTACGAGCATAGAGAGAATGAGGACAAGGAAAGGGTGGAGAAAAAGTCGGAGGATTTGAAGACGAGGGTGTTGATGCAGCAAGTTGCGAGGGGAAGAGGGAGAGGAAGGGGTTCGGGTTCGGCCCAGCGGCTGCCCCGGACCAACAAGGGTGGTACTTCGAATGCACCCCTTGGGCTCATTCAATGTGCATATTGCAAGCAGGAGGGACATTGGCGGAATGAGTGCCCGGAGTTGTCGCAGAAAGGTGAGGCCCGAGAGGTGGGGGGTTTGGAGGACGTGGAAGGGGAGGAGGAGGCCATGGGGACATGCGATCAGAGAACACATCATCTAATAGACAGAGCGGGAACTACTTCGACGACCCCCGAGGGAGACAGTACTATCATGACGACTATGACATGGACAAAGTAAAAGGGATGTCTCACAGCTAGGACAGACAGGGTAAGGGACCAGTTCAGGTGCCTGTAGATCAGTGTGGACCCTATGTCACTGCAGATTTACATGGTACGACCGAGAAATTCTTAGTTGATACAGGGGCTATGAATAGCTCTGTTTCCCGTTCACCGGTCCCGGGGGCAGCTCTGTCTGGCCAAAACAATGTTTCGGTGGGTTTCTCAGGCGTGCAGGTCGTTAGCCCCATTTCCAAACCTCTTGCTTTGACTATTGGCCCCTTTACGGTTGACTCACCATTTCTATTAACGTCCAATTGTGGGGAGAATTTGCTAGGATTGGATTTGTTAAAAAGGTTGCATGCGACAATTTTTTGTTCTCCAGAAGGTTTTTTTTTTTTTTTTAAATTAAAAAAAAAAAAGTTTTTATTATTTATTTATTGCAGTACAATAATAACAAACATTTCCAGCACATTGGACGTTGCATAATAATCGTTACACAATACAACACATTGCATCATTCAAAATATCAGCCAAATCGCATATCCATGAGTTGAAGGCAGCCTGAGGGTACATTCTATACATTATTCGTTAATAAATCAGGGTGACCGTTCAGATAAGCAGTAAGGGGTTCCCAAAAATTAGCAGGTTTGGAAGCAGTAGGTAGTTCCTCTGTATATAATAAAAAATGATCTCTACAGTAAATAGAGTCCATTACCCACTGTTTCACTGTGGGTGCTTTCTTACTGTCCCAGTGCATCGCCACTCTGCGTTTCGCCAAGAGTAGCACTATGGCAGCAAACTTTTTCTTCACAGACTTTAACGATATCACGGAGCTCAACAAGCACAGTTGTGGTGTGAAAATCAATTTACATTTCAGAATCTCACCTAGCAACTATACCACATGGCTCCAATATAGCTGCACCCGCTCACACCCCCAGGCAAGATGAACAAAATCAGCTTGATCCAGCCCACAGCGTTTACAGTTTGCGTTATCACGTAGACCACATTTGTACAATTTCAATGGGGTCGTGGTAGGCCTGATGCAGGTACTTGTAATGTATAATACGTAAATTCCCGTTGGGAGTGAGCAAGTCAGTAAGTGCACAACAAGACTGCCAATCCGCCTCGCTTAAAGGTGCGTCCAGCAGAGTGTTCCATTTTTCATGGGCTTTTAACGTCCTGGTGCCAATCTCAGTCTGTATAGTCCTGTAAAGTTTCTCTACCGTATGGTTGTTGTCTGGGTTAGTAATGAGTAATTGCAGCGAGTCAAGTGTAGGGGTTCAGCTGGGTAAGAAGGATACAATTTCTTTATTGCTTCCCGGAGCCTATGATAGGTGAATTTAAATAACATTGTCTGGTTACTGACATATGATAGATCATCAGGGGTGACGAATATCCCATTAACATAGAGATCACCCATCAAGGTGATGCCTACCTGCTCTAGTAGCTTCATACTTCCCCTGTCTTGAGTGACCGACAAGGAGGGGTGCTGCGCCAATCGCATGTTCGGTGCATAGAGTGGGAGTTTTTTGCCATCTGACCAATACGCAGCCATGGTTCAGTTGTGGTACGGATTGTGTTAATCTCCTGCTTGGTCAGGTGTGGTCGCCGATGTGTCAGAATACTTGCTAATTTGATGGGGTTGGCATCACCGTCTTCCACCGCTAAATGTGGCATATAACGAACTGTGATACCAATAATAGGCATATTGTGCTTGGGCACATAAATAGTATAAAAACAGGTCAGGGACGGCGAACCCACCAGAGGCATATGGTAAAGTTAGTGTTTGTAATCGTATCCGTGCTTGTTTGCCCGCCCATATTAACTGTGTGAGAAGTGCACGTAGTCTGCGAAATAGCGGGGTAGGAGGGGTTATTGGTATATTTGTCAAAAGATATAGTAGTTTGATATATTCTTGAAGGACCGGTGCCAAATTCGTGCCTGGGTCACGAACATAGAGCACCATATCGTCCGCATACATTGAGATGCCAATGGGACGAAGGTGGAATCTCAGCGCAGTGTGTACATATCGTTGGCGTATTTTACAAGCTAGTGGTTCTATCGCAATGGAAAATAACAGAGGCGATAGCGGGCAGCCCTGCCTCGTGCCTCTCTATATGTTTATGACGTCCGAGACGTGGCCATTCACCTTTATATGCGTAGTTGGTTTGGTATATAGCAACCTAATCCAATTCAATAGCATGGGTGGTAGACCAATCCGTTGTAAAATTGTAAATAAATACGCCCACTCAATAGAATCAAAAGCTTTGGCTGCATCTAGGAGGGCAGCCGCTGCTTCCAATTCCGGATTTAATTGATGCAGGAGTGCAAATATGGTGCGTAGATTATGCGACGTTGAGCGGTTTGGTATAAAACCAGATTGATCCGGTAGGACTATAATCTGCATAAAAGGCTGTAATCTGGTGGCAATAATCTTGGCCAGTATTTTAGTGTCGGTATTGATTAAGGAAAGTGGTCTATATGATTCTCCACGTTCGGGTTGTTTGTCCGGTTTTAACAGTGCCACTATCAGTGCTTCCCGTAGTGTCGGGGGAGAATCTGACTGTTATAGGCTTCATCATACATTTCCACAATATGGGGACTGAGCAGTTCAGCGTATGCTTTATAGAATTCCCCCGTAAAGCCGTCAGGCCCGGGGGTTTTGCCATTAGGTAGGGACTTTATGGCGGTCTGCACCTCCTCCACCTTGATGGGTTGTGCCAAAAATTCTCGCTGGTCATCTGTGAGCCAAACAACTGCTATGTCCTCCAGATAACCTAGAATTTCTGGTGTATTCGCTGTGTCACGTGTGGCATAGAGCATGCCATATGTTTCCATGAAGGTGCCCAGTATGCCCTGGTTGTCGTAGTGCATTGTGCCTTCATTATCTATCATTTTCAATACGGTATGTTGTTTGTGTTCTATGCGTATCTGTTGCGCCAGATGGCGACCAGGCCTTCCCCCTTCTCCCATTCTGCGGGCTGCATGTCGACGAGTGATGTATTTCAGTTCATCATCTGCAAACTTATTATATTGGGTTACTTCGTCCCTAATTGCGCCTAAAAGAGTCGCATTGTGGGTGGTATCGTATTCAGCTTCCAATTGTTTTACACGGGCTTCACTATTACTCAATTGTGTGCGTATGTCTTTTAAGATACCAGCAGTTGTACCAATACAAATACCGCGTAAGGTTGCCTTAAAGGCTTCCCACAGAGTGCCAGCACCGTCTACTGAATTTTTGTTTAGATGGAAGAAATCTTCTATGGCTCTATGTATGGTCTCTTTATATATAGGGTCTAGAAGAGATGTGGCGTTGAAGCGCCATATGAACGGAGGGGGTATAGGTCGGGACTTTAAGAGTCAGAACGACCGGTTTATGATCCAATAGCGTTTTCGGTAGGTGCTGTATGTCTTGCACCCATGCACAGGTGGGTTCCGTGAGTAACCAATAATCAAGCCTAGCCCAGCTGCCATGTACGGTGGAGGAGTGGGTGCTTTCTAGCGTCTGTGGGTTGCGCATGCGCCAGATGTCGTGCATATGAAATTCCAACATCCCATTGAGGATAGTAGATACAGCACGGTGATGCTGTTCAGTGGTTGCATGAGATCTATCACATGTATCGTCAAGCGCAACATTTAAGTCCCCCCCCCTATTAGTTCCATATGCGGGAGAGTCCGAAGTGTGTTCCATAAGTTAGTAAAGAAGGCAGGGTCATCGACATTAGGGCCATATGTGTTAACGATTCCTACCCTCGAACCATGTAGAATGCCTGTAATTATTACATATCGGCCATTGTCGTCAATTAGCGTTTGTTCCTGTACAAAGTTCGTCCCTTTACGTATCAATGTTATAACACCTCTGGCATATGAGGAAGCGACCACCACCTCTGCCCATCTTTTCCCTAGTGCATCCGCTTTCTTCTTGAGAAGATGCGTTTCTTGCAGCAGAGCAATATTTATGTGATGCCTATCTAGATATGCAAGCACCTGTCTAATCTTACGGGGGTTAAGACCCCGCACATTCCATGTGACTAATCTCAAGGGTGTGGAGTTAGCAGTTCTGTGCATAAGGAGAGTATCTCGGCCATGGATGTGTTGCAGAATAGTGCTCTATCTACCTCCATAAGTTACTGCTATTGTGGCTGTGGGATTAAGTGCAATGTGCATCATCACAGGTGTGTTGTATAGTGAGATCATAGTAGTTGCCTGGAAAAACATAACATAAAACCCAACAATCCCCCCACCCACTTTGGCATCCCAACCATGCCAAAGACATCCTCCAAACTTAAATGCAAACGGCAACAGAACTGCAGTGGGGTTTACCCGTTAGGGGGCAACTAGGCGCTCGGTGTTCCATCTGCATGCAGATGGGGCTGGAGCGACAGAAACGCACAATATTATAGAAATTAGGTTGTTGTTTAGAGAAAGTCATTAGTAACTAGCATATTACCTGACACCCTGGGCTTCGTATAATGGTCCAAAGATAACAGTTAAGTTACAAATAGAGCAATACATTGAAGGGTCACAAATTGCTCAGTACCTGCATCATTTCGGTAGTCCAAGCAGGAAAGAGCATACATCCGTAGTCTTTGTAAATAACGTAATACCTTACCCTATTCCAATGTTCAATCAAGGCACCAACATCAGGTATTCACCATGTTAGCTATGTGTTCTAAGATATCAATGGTAGAGTAGTGTCAATCCGAGTCCGTCTGTGCGGCAGAGCGTTTATCACGTGCGTTCTGCTGTCTGGCATGTTTAAGAAATTCCTGCGCTGCTTGGGGTGTCGGGAAGATGCGAGTTTTGCCTGCGTGGGTGACGCAAATTCTGGCAGGGTAGAGCATGGCATAGGGAATGCACATGTCACGCAGTTTTTCTTTACCGGGTCAAACTCCTTGCGAGCTAGTTGGACAGATAATGTGAAGTCCGGGTAGAAGGCTATCTCACAGCCATTGTATTCCAGTGGGTGTTTCTCTCGTGCTAGCCGAAGCGCTATGTCACGATCTCGATAGTTCAGGATCCGGGCTACTATTGGCCGTGGTGGAGCGCCCGGTGGTGGTCTTGGCGCAAGAGATCTGTGTGCCCTTTCTACAATGAGCATTGGTGAGAATTGTTCTGCTCCAAACATGTCCTTCAGCATTTTTTCCACGTAGTCTTCAAGTTTACAAGTATTTGTGCTTTCTGGTATGCCTGCAATGCGTAGGTTGTTGCGACGCGATCTAGATTCAAGATCTTCGTTTTTCGCTTTTATAACCTCCAGGAGCTTTGCCATATCGTCGCATTTAGAAGTAGTGGCGTGCGATTCATCTTCAACCGCCGATATCCGCTGTTCGGCCTCTTCTAACCGTTCGCCCAGTTTGTCAAGCCTAGCGGATATGTGGTCCATCCGGATTGTGAGCGCATCTATCTTACCATCAATGGCTTGCAGACTTTGCTGGATGGCGTTGAGGGCAGCTTCCATTTTGGCGTCTGGCATTGGGTCTGTTTCTGGATCTGTGTCGACCGTGGCACCTGGGAGTCTCGATGTACGTCGGGGTTCGAATGACAATTTAGTTTGCTGCCCGTCAGTTTTTCCCATTCTCGAGCATGCACTGCGAGCTCGCGATCACTAGTTTTTCAGAGCTATAAGATTGATGGCGCGTATAAGGGACCGTGGTGTTCTGCCCTCGAGCGGACCGTGCGATACAATGCAGCTCAGCTCAGATCACCTACTCTGCAGATAGGTGAACAGTGGATAGTTGCCGGAGAGAGCAATGGTAATGCAAGCCAATTACACTTTTTATATTGGAGAAAGTTCAGTGAGCGTGTATTACGTTGGAGATGAGGCTCAGCTACGCTCTCTGGCGATATTACAGTGCAGTCAGAATGCCCTCTTTTGTCGCTTGTTGCATATGCAATGTTGATAAACAAAGCGGGTACAGCGTGCGGTATTTAATATCCCGATGGCAGGCGATGTCTCACACACGGAGCGCCATGGGCTCAGCCTGCATGCTTGGCAGCTAACAGGATCAAGGCTGTTTGATTTTAGCGCGGTGCCCGTGCACGTCCGGCACTCGCCTCTGCAGTCTCAATATCCGGTTGCTTAACAAAGCGACGCGGCACCCACAATGTCTCGCCGTTCCCTCCCGTTAATTATCGCAGCACTGAATATGTAGCAGGGAAAGAGCCGCGCCCGCACTGCTGCGTACTCACGGGTCCGCTTCAGCCGCTCATCAGTTGAGGAGCTTCTCCGCTATCTCGCAGAGCGGGCCAGCAGTTATGCAGGCAGCAGCGGAGCCCCTGTACATGGGATCCACGTCGGTCAGGACTGCGGCGCGAGTCGTTCCGCTGCAAAGATGGGTCGCCGTCCACTTCAGCCGCGCACAGTATCCAGCTCTCCCGCTTCACGCCGCCATGCTAGCCGCAGAAGGGTGAGTGCCACTTCACTTGAATTTGTCATACAGCGCCGCAGTTATGCCGCATACAGCTTCACAGTAGGGCTGGCGCTCGTCAGTACACTGACCATGGATTACCATTACAGACGATCGGTGTGATTTGTGCTGCCAGCACGGCTTCTTTCCGATCTGGTCCGATGTTCGCCCCCATTTTCTCGCCCACGCTCACAGATCGGCCTCATTGCAGACATTCCTGAGCAACGGAAGCATGTTAAGTGGGCATAGTGGTATCGATCTGCTCCGCTTCAGTTCAGATTTAAGAATCTGTATCCTGGGTGCTTCGATAAACGATATTACAGCCGATATTTTGGCAAACCGCCGCACCGGCCGTCCGAGCAGCGCTAGTGCGTGGACATTTTGGCAGCAGGCTCTCTAGCGCCCCCCTCCAGATGGTGTTTACATAACTATTGGACCACGAGTGGCCCGTGCCAAGCAATGCCTCGCAAAGGATGCCCCCCTTCCCGCCGAGTTTAGAGATGTACCACGCTCATTATGGGCTACAGGAGACATGGATGTGGGGTTGCTCCAGATCCCACCAGTCTCTATACAGATCAAAGACCATGCTAAATTGCCGCATATTCCCCAGTACAAGATATCCCAGGCAGGAGAAAAAGCCTTATTGCAAATAATACAGGATTTGATTAAGTCTGGTGTGGTTGAAGAGACAGTAGCGAATGCGTGTAATAGCCCTATCCTTCCTATACTTAAAAGACACCTTTGGATTCTTCTGATGCCCACCCTGATGTTTACCGTTTTGTCATTGACCTTAGAGAGGTTAATAAAATAGTGGTTGCCCAGTATCCTGTGGTTCCAGACATTACCACGATCTTGACAATGATTCCCCCGTCAGCAAAATTATTTTCAGTGATAGACTTGAAGAATGCTTTCTTCAGCATTCCAATCCATACAGATAACAGATATCTGTTTAGATTTGCAATAGCCGGAAGGAGCTTTAGATTCTGCCGTGCTCCACAAGGCTATACAGAAAGTCCGAGTATCTATAGCCAAGCTTTAAAAGCTCAATTGGATTCCTTGGAGCTTCCCCTTGGTAATGTGCTGTTGCAGTACGTTGACGACCTCCTTGTGGCTTCCGACACTGAGGATGGTTGTAAAGAAGCCACGGTTAAATTACTATTACATTTGGCACACCATGGACACAAGGTGTCACTCTCAAAATTTCAATATTGTCGACAGGAGGTCACCTATTTAGGTCACCTACAGTCGAAGGAGGGTTGCAGACTAACACCTGAACGCATAGCTGCTATTACTAATATGCCTGTTCCTAAGACCCAACGCGAGGGACGCGCGTTCATTGGTATAACTTCGTATTGTCGACATTGGATCCCTAACTATTCCCTACTAACAAAACCCCTCCTTTACCTGACCACTAAAGACGTGCATGAACCTTTGCCTTGGACATCTGCATGCCAGCAAGCTTTTGAGTAATTAAAAATTGCGCTTTGCTCTGCTCCTGTGCTTGGTACTCCTGATTACCAGAAGCCTTTTGTGCTTTATGTACATGAGGCGGACGGTTGCGCGCTTTCTGTTCTAACACAGGGTTTTGGTGGTAAGCAGAGACCCTGTGCGTATTTCTCTGCTATTCTTGATAACGTCGCCAGAGCTCTCCCGAGTTGCCTGAGGGCTGCGGTGGCAGTTTCTATCAGACAGTCGGCAGGGCTCATCCTTGATAGGGATCTCACAGTCATGGTACCTCATGCTGTGGACACACTGTTGAATAAGACAAAGACACAGCACCTTACTAGTGCGCGTCTCACTGGATAGGAGTTAACTTTGTTTGCTCCGCACATTACCATCAAACGGTGTGCTACTCTGAACCCAAAACACACAAGATGATGGACGGAATGTTGCACATTGGCAAAACATTCACCCCCAGTCACAGATCTGGGTTTAATCCATCGTTATTTTGCTCACCACGCCACCCCAGTTCAGACATGGCCATATGCAAATCAGTCTTGACCCTGTGCCTCATGGGAACAGTCCAGCCCGAACTGCCAAGCCATGTCTTCCCTGGACCGGAATCAAGCATCCTAGGACCGGTTTCTGGCTATCAGCCGTCATCAGCCAGGATAGCTTGACTCCAGTGGCGTAGTGAGCACGGGACCCACGTCTGGGCATACCCTTCCCACATAGGGCGAACAGCAAAACACACAAGATGGACGGAATGTTGCACATTGGCAAAACATTCACCCCCAGTCACAGATCTGGGTTTAATCCATCGTTATTTTGCTCACCACGCCACCCCAGTTCAGACATGGCTAAGTTGGCGGGGGTATGCCCAGACGTGGGTCCCTTGCTCACTTTGCCACTGGATTCAAGCAAGCCTGGCTGATGACGGCTGGAATGCCAGAAACCGGTCCTAGGATGCTTGTTTCCGGTCCAGGGAAGACATGGCTTGGCAGTTCGGGCTGGACTGTTCCCATGAGGCACAGGGTCAGACTGATTTGCATATGGCCATGTCTGAACTGGGGTGGTGGAGTGAGCTAAAGAATGATGATGGATTAAACCCAGATCAGTTGACTGGGGGTGAGTGTTTGATTGGCTCAAACGTTCCGTCCATCATCCCCTTTTGTATCGCTTTGTTCGCCCTAAGTTGGCGGGGGTATGCCCAGACGTGGGTCCCTTGCTCACTTTGCCACTGGATTCAAGCAAGCCTGGCTGATGACGGCTGGAATGCCAGAAACCGGTCCTAGGATGCTTGTTTCCGGTCCAGGGAAGACATGGCTTGGCAGTTCGGGCTGGACTGTTCCCATGAGGCACAGGGTCAGACTGATTTGCATATGGCCATGTCTGAACTGGGGTGGTGGAGTGAGCTAAAGAATGATGATGGATTAAACCCAGATCAGTTGACGGGGGTGAGTGTTTGATTGGCTCAAACGTTCCGTCCATCATCCCCTTTTGTATCGCCCTACTCTGAACCCAGCCACGTTACTACCCCTCCCTTCGGAAGAAATGAAGGGACCGGTAGACCTGACTGATGTTCCCTTATCTGACCCCCAAGAAGAACTATATGTCGATGGCTCTTGTTTCAAACTACCAGATGGCACTACCACTGTAGCTTATGCAATCACAACGTTACACACTGTAGTTGAGACATCCCGTATCCCATACCAATCGGCCCAGGCTGCAGAGTTAGTTGCTCTTCTTAGGGCTTGCGAGTTAAGTGAGGGACTGACTGTCAATGTCTACACCGACAGCCAGTACGCCTTTGGGGTGGCCCATAATTTCGGGCGCCTCTGGGCGGAGAGAGGGTTCTTGACTTCGCATGGGCTGCGAATACAGCATGGTCCATTGATACATAGACTGTTGTCAGCATTGACACTTCCTGATAAACTGGCAATAATAAAATGTAGCGCTCACAAGGCAGTAACAGACGATGTTGGAAGGGGCAATGCGTTTGCGGATCAGACAGCTAAGGAGACAGCTAGATCGAAGATGAAAAAGAGGTTTGTGGCAGGTCCCGCTAGGTGGGTTCCAGACAATGGAATGTTCGAGGACACATTAGAAAGTGTTAGGGAAATACAGAGCGAGGCGACAGAAGATGAATTGGCAGTATGGGAGGAGAGGAAAGGGCGTTTGGATGAGGATGGGTGTTGGACTGACTTGTCTGGGAAACAGATGGTTGCTGCCGAACGCATATGTACCATGGCACACGGCCCTGCACACATTAGTGCCAAAGGAATATGTAAGCTACTGGACCCAGTATGGCGAAACGATAATATCCCTAAGGTAGCCACACACCTAGTGAAAACATGCATCATTTATCTGAAACATAATACTGGGAAAGATACTCCTACACCCGCAGGTAATTTTGCACCGCCTTCCTTCCCTTTCGAGGTTCTCCAGATGGATTTCATCTAAATGGAACGAGTTAACAACTTGAAGTATGTGCTAGTAGTCATTTGTGAATTCAGTAAATGGATTGAGGCTTACTTCTCTAAGGAGAAAACGGCCACGGCGAAGGCGCTCTTAAAAGAGTTCTTCCCGCGCTATGGAATGCCACGTGTGATCTGGAGTGACAATGGAAGTCACTTCAACTCAAAAGTTATTGAATTGGTGTGCAAGGGCTTGCATATTAAACAGAAGTTCCATGCAGCGAACTACCCCCAGTCAGCAAGCTTGGTTGAGAAGTACAATGGCACTCTCAAATTGAAGTTAGCAAAGATCCAGGAAAGCACAAGATTGCGATGGCCCGATGCTCTACCTTTGGCTTTGTTATCTACCAGAGCGACAGCGCATTCTAGAACAGGGTTGTCCCCGTACGAGGTGGTCTTTGGGCGCCCCACCAACGTCTGGGGCATCCCAAGACCCAAGCGCTTCTCCGAGATAGAGTACCCCCTGCTGATAATTATCTGTATGAATTGTCTAAAGAGCTCAGTTCTGTCCACCAACAGATTCACGCCACGCTGCAACCAGTACCAGAGGGGCCCGGGCATCAGCTACAACCCGGGAATTTTGTTATGGTCAAGAATTTTCAACTGAAGAACTGCCTGGAGCCGAGGTGGAAGGGGCCCCTGCTTGTCCTGCTCGCCACCCGCACCGCAGTGAAGCTTGAAGGCCGGAAGCACTGGGTGCATGCATCCCATGTCAAAAGGGTACCTCTACCACTCCCGTATGATCATTGGGCCCTCGAAGGCATTGCTGACCAGGAAGGGGTGCGCATGCCCCGTTTCGTTCCTTTCTCTGACGCCCGATTGAGGTGGGCGCAGACAGACGAAGAAAGCGACGCAGCCTTACTCGAGGCGGTCCCCCCAGAGATAAGGGCCGCCCCGGATGCTCCCCCTTCTAGTGCACAGACACCCGAGTCTCAAAGCCATGCTGAGCCTGAATTTCTTCCCCTTTTTGCTGATGAAGAAGTGCCTGGGGTCGTCAGGTACAACTTACGGCCCCGACGGAAGGACAGTGCGCCAGTAGGACAGTCCAGGAGTTAGGGAAGGACTTGAGCTTAGGGCGGAGGTGCTAGGTCTATGGTGCCTGCTTTAGATTAGAGTGAACTACACTGGTGCAATGCCCTAGACACTGGACAGGATCGTTGAGGGTATTTGCCCAGGAGGGAGGGTGCCTATCCTGAAAGAAGAGGATTTGTTTTCCAGCAAGGGCTGCGATCGCGCAGCTCCCCCGTGGGAGTGCTTCACAGCACCGTCGTTAATGAACAATAGGAGCCTACCAGTGAGGCTCTGAAGGACACTGGGTGAATTGTACCCCTCTGGTCGGTTGTATTTTTTGTGTGGCTCCAATTCCTAAGGTTTCTTGTTATGTACCCATTTGGCCGTGCAGTCATGAAGGAGGAACAGCCTCTGGTGGCCCCACCATTACAGCAGAATGGTCCAGGGTGGTCTAGTTGGTCCACTGGGAGTAGGGTAGTGGTGGTAGTGTTCCTTCTCATAGTAATGATAGCACTATTCGGGGTGGTGTGGAATTTAGAAGAACAGCATCCTGTGCACACATTGATAGGGACTACACCAGCTCTATCTGAGCATTCATTTGTTACACTGGCCCCGCACAAAGAAATACATGGACAGACCTATGTCGAGAACGCGATTTTGCAGATGCTTCATCAGGTACACAGTACCACTAATGCCACGAATTGCTGGGTGTGTGGGTTGCTTCCCTCAGTCATGCACAAAAATGATCTGCTGGTGTCATTGCCTCTGTCATACTTGGGTAGTTGTGAGGCCTGGTTCTAATTGCTTTCTATGGTGTACATGCACTATCATGCTGATGCGATGAATATGGTACAGTCGGATTACGAAGCAGTGTTGGAGTATATAGTGGTACACCAAGGATATACACCTGGGGCAGATGGAAAGGAGGGTACCCTACATCCAAAAGCTTGTATGAATGTTTTCGAAAATAATAAGAATGTCACTTGGTTACAAAATGAAATGTTGGATTTCCAAGGATTTAATGTTACCGAACATTTTAAATGTTTCCAGGAACGAAATATAACCGAAGACAAAGCCATGCCCGTCCCCGTGATCAATACAGCAGCTAGTTTCTGTGTTGAAGGTACAGGGAACATTCCAGTAGGTCAGAGCAGTTGTAACTATACATAACGACTGAACAATACTAGTAGCCCACCTTTGCTCACACCTCCAAATGGATACTTCGTTTGTGGGGAGCAGGCCTATACATGGCTTCCCAGGGGATGGTCTGGCCGGTGTTATGTCTCTTTTCTTTTACCTCCCGTTTACATTGCACCATCTAATTATCACAAGGATCATAGGCTACAACGTAGGGATCTACATTTGCATCGGGCCAAGAGAGTTGTCAATCCAGAAGTTATAGATCAAACAGATACTTCCCTACAGCAGTTTACTGACATCATGAAGGGCATTCTGCTGTTCTGGGGTCCCATGTTCAATAGTCGTAATGCACAAGTTACTAACTTGTGTAACGATATATCTGTAAGAGACAGTAGTTAGTGACAGATTCCTTACCTTAGAATATCCCCAGGCGTCAGGCTGGATCCAAAGTTTTTGCGTAGCAGTACCCTTGCGCGTCGGTAGGCGGCGTCGTGCGGCTCCGCGTCCGTCGTCGGCGTCGTGATCGCCGGGATGACGTCGCGGGCAGTACTTAGACGCCGCCCCTGTTCGCTGACGTCAGTTCTGTACACGACTTTCCGCGCCAGGAACGCAGAGCCATGCAAGAAGCTGACATAGGTGTCTGAAAAATACTAGGGCCCTGAAAGGGATGTCCTTAACCCTAGAAATCAGTTCGCAGAACGGGGAGGATGGGTGGGGTGGTAAGGAATCTGTCACTAACTACTGTCTCTTACAGATATATCGTTACACAAGTTAGTAACTTGTGCATCTGAAAGAGACACGTTAGTGACAGATTCCTTACCTTAAAATAGATACCCCAGCAATACCAACCCCGGTGGTGGGTCTGCGAACAAAGATCAGACAAGGAAGTCCCGGAGAACAGAACGGCCAAAGAAGCCGTCCCTCCGGACCTGACTGTCAAGGCAGTAATGCTTTGTAAACGTGTGCAGCGAGGCCCACGTAGCTGCCTGACAGATATCCTGCAGCGGAACACCGCGGCCTAAAGCCGTGGTAGCAGCCGTTGCCCTGGTGGAATGGGCACGCAGCCCAACAGGAGGCTCCTTCTTAGCCAAAGAATAGCAGGCTTTGATACACAAGGTTACCCAGCGGGAGATGGTTCTCTTGTGCACCGCCCGACCTTTTTGGCGCCCACGTAGCCAACAAAGAGCTGGTCATCCACCCGGAAGTGTTGTGTGCGGTGGATATAAAAAGAAAGCGCACGTTTTGGGTCCAGACGGTGGAGCCTCTCCTCTCTGGAAGGATGCGGAGGCGGAAAGAAGGTGGGCAAAGTGATGGTCTGCCCAATGTGGAAGGCAGTAACCACCTTTGGCAAGAAGGACGGACGCGTCCTAAGAACAACCTTGTCTGGATGGACAGACAGAAAGGGAGGTTTGCATGATAGAGCCTGGAGCTCACTCACCCGCCGAGCGGAGGTGATGGCCACCAGAAAGGCTGTCTTCAGAGTCAGAAGACGAAGAGGACAGTTATGTAGAGGCTCAAAGGGAGCGCACATGAGAAAGGTAAGAACCAAGTTCAAGTCCCACTGAGGCATTACAAACGGAACAGGAGGGAAGAGGTGTGTAATGCCTTTTAGAAACCTGTTAACAACAGGGGACTTGAAAAGGGAGGGCTGATCAGGAAGCCTGAGGAAGGCCGAGATGGCACAAAGATAGCCCTTGATGGTACCCAGGGCAGAACCCTGTTGGGCCAGGGAAAGAAGGAACAGAAGAACCTCAGAAAGAGGGGCAGAAAGGGGATTCACAGCCTTTGCTGTGCACCATGCCACAAACTTGTTCCACCTGCAGGCGTATACCACCTTAGTGGAGGGACGCCTGGCTGCCAGAATCACATCACAAACTTCGGGAGGCAAGTCGAAAGGAATCAACTGCCGCCGCTCAATCTCCACGCAAGCAGGTGGAGGCTGGACAGGTTCGGGTGGAGGACCGTCCCCTGCTGCTGCGACAGAAGATCCTCCCGAAGAGGCAGACGGATCGGGGGATCTACGCTCATACCGAGTAGCTCGGGATACCAAACTCTTCGAGCCCAGTCCGGAGCCACAAGAATGACTTGGGCCCGGTCGTGCCGAATCTTCTTCAACACTCTGGGTAGAAGTGGTATAGGCGGAAAGGCGTACAACAGACCGCAACTCCACTTGCGACGAAAAGCGTTGCCGAGCGAGTGCCGCCTTGGAAATTCCAACGTGCAGAACTGATGACATTGCGCGTTCTCTTCGGTGGCGAATAGATCTAACCAAGGCTCTCCCCACTGTAGAAAGAGTCCTTGCGCCACTTCCGAGTGAAGACGCCATTCGTGATCCATCATGCACCTGCGGCTGAGTTCGTCCGCCCTGGCGTTCAGGGAACCTGCCAGGTGTTGAACCATCAGGAACATGCCCTGATGTTCCAGCCATGTCCAGAGGCGCAGAGCCTCCTGACAGAGGGTCCACGACCCCACCCCGCCTTGTTTGTTGCAATACCACATGGCGGTGGTGTTGTCTGTGAACACCTGCACTACCTTCCCTTTGACAGAGGGAAGGAATGCCTTGAGTGCAAGTCGGATCGCCCGGAGCTCCAGAAGGTTGATATGGAGCCGGGACTCCGCCTGAGACCAGAGGCCTCTGATCTCCGCCTCTCCCATGTGACCGCCCCATTCCAGAAGGGACGCGTCCGTCACGACTGTGTGCTCTGGCTGGGGAAGGGAGAGGGATCTGCCCCTGACCCATTGCCGGTTCGAGAGCCACCACTGCAACTGTTTTGCAGTCCCCTCCGAGATCTGGACGTGATCGGACAGGTTGCCCTGGTGCTGCGCCCACTGGAACTTCAGGTCCCACTGCAGAGCCCGCATATGCCATCTGGCATGATTGACCAGCAGGATGCAGGAGGCCATGAGGCCCAGCAGCCTCAGGGTCATCCGTACCGAAACCCAGGATAAAGGCTGAAAGATCGGAATCATAGCCTGAATATCCCGGACTCGCCGTTCGGGAGGAGAGGCCCGAAACTGCGTCGTGTCCAGAACTGCTCCGATGAAAAGGAGCTGTGGAGAAGGAATCAGATGCGACTTCGGCACATTGATGGAGAACCCCAGCGAGTGCAGGAGTTCGGCCGTAGTCTGGAGGTGGGAGACGACTGCCTGGGGCGAGCCCGCCTTCAGCAGCCAGTCGTCGAGGTAGGGGAAGACTGGAACCCCTGCCCGGCGCAGATGAGCTGCGACCACCGCCATCACTTTCGTGAACACCCGAGGGGCACTTGTAAGGCCAAAGGGGAGCACGGTGAACTGAAAATGCTCGAGGCCTACCGTGAACCGCAGGTAACGCCGGTGGGCCGGCAGGACGGGGATGTGAAAATAAGCGTCCTGCAAGTCCAACGCTACCAACCAGTCTCCAGGGTCGAGGGCAGTCAAGACCTGAGCTAGGGTGAGCATCTTGAACTTCTCCTTCCGGAGGAAGCGATTGACGTTCCGGAGGTCCAAGATAGGACGCATGTCCTCCTTGTCCTTTTTGGACACCAGGAAGTAGTGGGAGTAGCAACCACGTCCTACTTCTGGGGTCGGAACATGCTCGATGGCCCTCTTGGCCAAGAGGGCCGTGACTTCCTTCTGCAGCAGTACCAAGTGATCCCCTGACATGCGGTGGAATTGAGGTGGCATGGCTGGGGGGTGGTCTCGAAGGGGAGGGAGTAGCCCCTTCGGACAATGTCCAAGACCCACCTGTCCGAGGTGATGGGACGCCAGTGGTGAAGGTGATGGCGGACCCTGCCCCCTACTGGCGTGCTGTGCACCGGAAAGGAGGGACTAGGAGGGCTTGGAGGCCGCGGACGGGTTGGAGGTGGTGGCCTGACCCGCACGCTGGTTGCCCGAACCGCCACGGCGGTATCCACGTCCTCGGCCACGCGAAGACGCTTGCTGCGCGGGCCGGTGGCTGGGCAGCTGACGTGACTGGGCGCCCCTTCCGTGGCCACGAAAGGGGCGAAAAGCACAGGTGAGCGGAGGGCGTACAACAGAAAGGCCCAGGGACTTGGCAGTAGCCCGTGAGTCCTTAAAACGCTCCAGCGCATGGTCTGCCTTTGAACCAAAAAAACCGACTCCATCAAAGGGCATGTCCATGAGTGTATTCTGGACATCACCCGAGAAACCAGTTGTTCTCAGCCAGGCGTGGCGACGTAGCGCCACCGTCGTCGCAAGCGATCTGCCCAGCGAGTCGGCGGTATCAAGGCCACAACGTATGGTGTATTTAGCCGCATCTCGCCCTTCCGCAATGGCGCGGGTAAGCAGTGTCTGGACCTCTCAGAACACTGCGGCAAAACAGCCGCAACCGAATCCCACAGGGAGTGGGTATATCGGCCCAAAAGGCAAGCGGTGTTGACGGACCGCAAGCCAGCACTGGAGGAAGAAAAAGCCTTCTTCCCAAATTGGTCCAGGCGTTTGGATTCCCTATCCGGAGGGGCGGTAGGGAAGGCGGTTTGGGAGGCAGAGGCTTGGACAACCAAGCTCTCGGGGGTGGGATGTTGGGAGAGAAACAAGGGGTCGCCCGGAGCAGGGCGATGGCGTCGGGCCACGTTCCTATCCACAGGAGCCCCTGTGGTGGGTTTGGACCAGGCACCCAAAAGAACGTCAGTGAGTGCATCATTAAACGGCAGCACAGTCTCCGAGGAGGAACCCGCCAGCTGAAGCACTTCTGTCAGGAGGTTAGTCCTGACGGCCACAGTAGGCAATTGGAGATGTAAGGCTCCAGCTGCTCTACGCAACACCGTTGCAAAATTAGCTCCCTCCTCCGTAGCCACGGGAGGAGACAGCATGCCAGTGTCAGGGGAGGTGTCTAGACCACTGGCATCCCCAAGTTCCTCAGCCCAGTCCGGATCATACTCACACTTGTGTGAGAGGGTCCTCAGACCCCTCCCAGCTCTCCTGGTCCTCCTCTTGTTCAAAATATGGAGGAAGAGGGACATTTGGGACCCAAGGTCTCATCGGCGCCGGAGCCGGCGTCGAGCGACGTCGGTCCGGCTCCATGTCCGGAGCCGGAGAGAGTCGGGGACCGACGCCGTCCGGAGCCCCGGACGGCGTCAGGAACGGCACCTGGGACATCAGCGGAGGCGTGGTTAGGTCAACCGGCGTCGATGGGGGTTGCGGTACCACCGGAGCCGGGATCGAGGCCGGGGCCGGAGCCGAGGCCGGGATGAAGGCTGGTGGGACCGGAGTCGACGGCGACGCCGGGGCAACCCCATCAAGACCCGCGGGGCCCAAAGGCGCACCGTAGGGACCTGGGGGCCCGAAGAGGCGGGCCATGGCCGACAGGAATTCCTGTATTTCGGCCGGAGTCGCCCCCGAACCCGGAAATGACGGGTAATGCGGGGGCGGCTCTACAGGCATGTCCGGGGCCGCGGGGACGGTGCCGATAGGGGCCTCAGCCGAGTCGCGAGACCGGCGAGGCGAAGTCTTAGAGCGATGATGCTTCTTAGACTTTTTGTGCTTCGACTTACCCGAGGAGCGCGAAGACTTGGACTCCGACGACCGGCGGGGACTCCGTGACCGGCCCCTCGGACCCTCGACCTCTCCCGGGACCGGGGCTTGGTGCGGCGCGGAGCCGACTGCCGGACCTCGAGTAGCTTTCGAGACCGCTCTCGCAAAGCCTTCGGGTGAAGTTTCCGGCAGTCAGGGCACGACTTCGTGTCGTGGTCTCGGCCGAGACAGAAGAGACACTCCAGATGCGGGTCCGTGATCGACATCATGCGACCACAGGCGCCGCATGCTTGAAGCCGGGCATCCCTACGGCACCTAGGAGTCGTGAAGACTCGAAAAAGAAACAGTGAAAAAATTCACAAAAAAGTTAGTCAAAAATTGACTAGGGCACTGCTCTTCCCGGAACTGCGCTTACTGGCACGGAAAAAGAAGAACTGACGTCAGCGCGCAGGGGCGGCGTCTAAGTACTTCCCGCGACGTCATCCCTGCGATCACGACGCCGACGACGGACGCGGAGCCGCACGACGCCGCCTACCGACGCGCAAGGGTACTGCTACGCAAAAACTTTCCGGATCCAGCCTGACGCCTGGGGATATTCTAAGGTAAGGAATCTGTCACTAACGTGTCTCTTTCAGATATTCGTCGCCTTGCCAGAGTAGTCGAGGGAGTTATTAACACTACTGCAGGTATACGGACTAATATTACAGTTGAGCTTCAGGCTACGAGACTCGTTGCTCTTCAAAACCGGATGGTTTTAGACGTCATCCTTGCTGATAGGGGTGGAGCCTCCGCGTCATCGGCAGCAGTTGTTGTGTTTACATTCCTGATAACACGCCCCTACTGTGTACTCCGCCATACAGAAATTACACAGGCTTGCTTCAGATATCCATCAGGATAATGGATCATGGTCCCTCACAGAGTGGTTCTGGGGTCTGCTGACATCATGGGGTTGGAAGATACTACTCGCCCTCATAGTTATTGCAGGTGTCATCTTCACATGTTGCTTATGTATTAATTGCCTTCCAGCATGTTGCACCTATTGTGTGAGCAAGCTCACCCCAACCCCTAAATTGCCAGGACGTGATACTAAGGTCTCTACTATGATGATGCAGGATATCCAGGACATCATGCTTATCGACGAGGGCATTTTTTAATACGAAGTAGATTTTGATCCTCATGTGCTTTTTTATTCTCCCTTGTAACTTGAGTGACTATGCATTTTTCTTCCTTCCCACAAGACCCTACCGGATAGCATCAATAAAGCATTTAGCCACCCACGCTAAAAGGAGGGTCCGTTAGGTTTGAAAATCCCTTTCCTGCTATGCACTCGTATCATGCTAAATACACGCCATTTGTATTCACGTTATGCAACCCACTGAGTTATCCCTGCAACGTGCAAGCTTTCCTGTAGTTAGCCAGTGTGACTCCATTTTGTATTTCGTAATTCCTATTGGGCCGCTTAGGCCGTGTCTGAACTAGGCCTCATCATTCGTATTGCTTGCCTCAGCAGAACACTGTATTTCGTTATTATTTCCTCTCTGTCCAAGGCTGTTTTCTGACTTACTAATGAATAGAGTTATGTAGCCATGGGGCAACCCAATAGCCACTGGGCCTGGGTGAATAATGATACAACGAGAAAATGTCCCAGTGGAGAACAATTAAAACAGATAAATCAATGCAAGAATTAATCAGTTGTATCTAAACAAAGTTAAACACCACCATACTGTCTTTCCAAAAATGGATGTGATTTTATTTCATCACAATATTGAAATTAATCAATTCATTAAGTACAAAACAAATCCTAAATGAATATTTATAGAAGAACAGGTGCACAGAGGGGTGAGGTGATAAGTGCTTGGGAAGGATTGTGAGGAAGGACAGTAGTGCGCATATATACACATCAGTAAATTAATAGCGAACTATCCCGACCGTTTCCTGCCAGATACATTTAATGTCAAATCATAACATAATTGCAGATATACATTCTCTGTCATATATGTCTGACACAATGATAAAAAGTGTCGACGTTTCGACCCCTAGAGGGAACAGCCAATTTTGCGCCTTGTGGGCGGGGTCTTCATCAGGACCCCGTCCACAAGGTATGGTGGTGTTTAACTTTGTTTAGATACAACTGATTAATTCTTGCATTGCATTGATTTATCTGTTTTAATTGTTCTCCACTGGGAAATTTTCTCGTTGTAGCATTACTAATGAATAGGCCATTCTGCCCTCGCATACCTATCTGAGCGTGTAGTTCTGCTCCCACGTTGGGAGACGCTGAGACTCAGCGCGGTGACCTCAAATTACAGATAACATGTACCCATCTGGCAGGTGGTAGCCCATCCTCCTGTGCCTTCTTTGTTCCTGTTCAGCCCAGGCCGGTAACTTTCCACTTTGGGCGTGGTTGGAGGCTTCTTGCGAATAATGATTACTCACTGCAGACTGTTGGGGGGGTCAGTCCCTCGGCAGACATCTTAGGGTGCAGGTCAGATTGGACTCCTCTGCAGAGCATTGCTGATAAAGGTGTGTTTGTATTCTCTACTGTCTGACCGACTCTTCATTACTTGGGAAGGCATAGCAGGTGGTTGTGAGTAACCCGGGTGGCCCCTAAGGGCCACTTCCTTCAGTTGGCGCCCGAACAGGGACCCCGCAAGGTGATCCAGCTCACCCGTAATCGGGTTGCAGGGTCGGGGCTGCGTCCGGTCGGATCGGGGTACCCCACTCGATCGAGCTTGGTTCTCGCAACTGCCCCGCCCGTCTGATCGGGCGACTCCTCGTCTAGTGGTCACCGGCTGGGGTCCTGAGAAGGCGAAACCTTGGAGTTGACCGTTTGGTCCGAAGAGTCGGCAGTGAAGAATAACTTGACTCGACCTGTGTGCACCAGGTGAGTGATTTGATTCTTGGACAAATGGCACCATTCTTGGACGGCACGAGCCTACGGGCTGTGTCTTGGTACAGTCTCCGGACTGTCTTGGTGCAGTTTTTGGACTGTCTTGCATGAACGACATGAGTCGACGGGCTGTGTCTTGGTACGGTCTTCGGGCTGTCTTGTCTTGAACTTGGTGGGTTTGCGGACCCTTGAAAGAGGCACAGAGTGCTTGTGAGCAGTTTACCAGACCAACTGGAAATTTGGCCCGCGCTTGAAAAGGTCCGGGACTGTTTGCGAACAATCTGCCAGGCCAACTGGTAATTTGGTCAATGTTTGAAAAGGTCTGGG